>WAAB01021328.1:0-33275 GCA_013389865.1 Piaya cayana
TAATTTCTGGCACTTTCACAAGATGTTTCAGTGCCTCTGCTTTTCCCCCTGTCTGGTATTTTGAGGCCCTTTTCTTACACGGGCAGCGAGAGATGCCAGTACCTTGGAGCACATGATTCACTCTGAATTATCAAATGGTTCCACTGCACCCAAACAGAGTCTAAGGTCTGTCAAAACCCGTTGCACTGAGACATTCCGTGATGCTTCAGGAAAGAAAAGGAGCATTGTTCCTTTTTTTAGCAGGATACAGTCACCAGCCCTGAGCAGAGAAGGAAAAGCAGCTTCGCCAGGAGACGGAATGATTGAACAGTTAGTTCTGCGTGCAGGCAGGAACCTTTCACATGAAGAAAAGGCGAAGGGACACTCAGTGAGGTTACCTGGGCCAGCATGAAGGGCAATAAAGGCACATTTAGGACACAGACTTTGCTCCTCGCTCTGCCAATGACCAGATGGGAATTTGGCAGCCCACTCCACTTCCGTGTGCCTCAGTTTCTAGCTATAAAATGGCTGCAATAATTTTTATGTGTTTTGTAAAATGCTTTGATAAGAATAAATCTTTGCCTGATACTGTGCAAATGCACTGTAATTCACCCTGCCAAGGGAGAGCCGCTGCGATGCAGCCAAGTAATAACCTGGCTTAGACAGAGCGTGAACCCTGGGCAGGGATTGAATCCCAACTGCTCAACCCCTAATCCTGTAGAGCAGCAAATACATCCTTCCCTCACAGAGAGTCCTGCTGCTGCCCAGGCACACGGGCTTTAGAAAAACTGATGAGAATCCCTGCTAGTGCAAGCTTGCTAGAACAAGCGAAAGGACATCTGCATGGACATTCAGAGGTGGGAAGACCTGCTGTGTGTTCTGGTGTCTGTACTTTGCAGAATTCGAGTGCAGCAGCTGCTTGGTCTCTTGCAGAGCTGACAGGTGACCTGGTGAGGTTTAGTTGGTTCTTAGATCCCAGTTTTTCCCACATTGGCCGAACATGCCTGACCATCCCATGGCTTTAACAGTGTAGAGTGGAGGTAAAACACTAACAGACTCAAACCAAAACAAAGCTGATGTGAAATGAGACTCGGCCCAACCAGGTGGAAAACAGCAGCATCTCCAAACAGCTTCATGTAGTCAGTGGAACCAAAGCGCCGAGGGATCCTGGACTACAGGGAGCGTTTAGTGATGGGCTGAACTGGATGAGGGAGACAGGAGTCAAAACAGCTCTCCGCACGGTGAATCCTATTAGCTATAATTAGCACTTACTGCAAAGAGAGGGTGAGTGCAAGTTTCTTGTGCCGAGATCACAGCAGCAGAGACATTTTAATCACAGATCGTACATGTTACACCGAGGGGAACAGGGTGGCTGCCAGAACAAGACAGTAGCAAGGCTGTACTGGCAGAAAATTACTTCAACCAGAAAAGAAAACCAAAATCGAGCCCAGGTCAGGCAAGGATTCAGATCTCAGAGACAGGAGACACTAACAGATCCAGCAGACCTTGAAGTGTGAGGGAGAGAGGCTGTACAAGAGGAAAATCCAGGTAATACCTTCTGCAGAGGCCGCTCAGCTAAGACCCCACTGCTTGAGGGAAAACACTACATGAAGCACTTGGTGAGGGGGCAGGCAGTGAGCAGCCTGCCAGGGAGAGAACACAAAGCCCTGCGTGCGCTGCACCCCTTCCAGCATGCAAACAGATCAGCAGATCTCACATCACAAAAGGGGGAGGTATCTCCCCATGGGCACATGTGGTAACCTCGAATTTCACTTGGCTTTTGTTGGGAGACCTTGATTTCAAAGCAACTGCTGCTCGGGCTCTTAAAAATTCACTGCCATGTCACCCTGGAGAGGAGCCAGTCTCAGGTCTGTTATTCCTGGTAATCTCAGAGGGAAAATGCAGCTATTTCCAACGGCTCATTGCACACAAGCAACTGCATAAGTTGAAACTGCCAGAGGAAATGATCTTCCAACTTGAAAAAGGTACATTATGGTTAATATACAGACCCAGTAACGGCTTGGAGCTGTCAGAGACATTCCTGTGTGCACCCTCTCTTTTCAAGGACTGACAGAAGTGTGAGCGCGTGTCTCAATTAAACCACATTGCTAACGGAGAGAGTAAGCTGAGGCCACACGCACGGAGTCGCCACAGAGGGGATTCTGCCCTCTATGGTTTCCTTGCATTATCAACCACTGCTTTTAGCAGCCGTACATTCCCACAGCACCATCCAGCTGTGGGACTGAATTATTTAGCTGCCTCAGAGCAAGGTAAGCCTCGATAAACAGCAGGGAAAAGCCTTCAAGGCAGGGCAGGCCATAAAGAGAGAGGGGCAGCTGCTGCGTGTTGCCCACAGGGGAGCTCACTGCATCTCAATATTAAATAAGAGTCGTCCTTCTTCAGATGACTTTTGTTGGTCACAGGTGACACTGTCCACCATATATTTTGGCCAGGGACTCTGAAAGGGAAGGGAAATGCACTGGACTGAACTTGGCTCTTTTGAGCAATCTGTGCTTTTGTTCTTCGTGGAGAAAGCATCAACCCAAGAGAAGATCTGTGAGGCAGAACAGGCATTAGCTGTGGAAGAGACAACCGTGCTGTGTTCTCCAGCCTCGCTCGTGAGATAATGAGGCTGATGGGGTGGGTTTCAGCAAACAGGGTGGACAGAGAGGGAAAAAGAACACAAAAAAACCAAACAAAACTTGCCTGTAGCATCTTGGTGCTGTTGGGTAACTTTCCAGGCATGGATTTATTGAGCAAAGCTGCAAGATAGAGACACGCAATCCATATCCCTAGAGAAACAGGAACTGTCCCAAGCATGTGTAGGGTTGCACGTCAGCTCTGGGCATTCAGCTAGGAGCTTGCTAGCAATGTGTATGTGAACACACAGATTTGGAAAGTACATCCCTGTATGTCAAGGTATCCAGTCACCAAAAGAGCCACCCAGCCAGAAAAGATGTTCCAGCAAAAGAACAGCTGCTGCATCAGCAAGGCAATGCCTGCAATCCCCCAGTTCACTGCTCGTGTTAAATTAAATCTGACTTTTTATCTTGAATCTGGTTTTATACTCAAGCATGAGGCTCAGCAGCCACTCGCCCCCAGCCTTCCAGCCAGCAGTGCTCCCATCAGACACCTTGGGACACCCATTCAGGTGCAGAGGCTTCTATAAATAAGCACCTATGGTACAAAGAGACAGGGGAGGAAGCACAGTTGGTGGATCAAAACAGAAGGCATGGAATTATTGGCTCATTTCAAACTGTGCCTGTGATGTGGTGCATGTCCTGGGCAGTCACTTAATCTCTCTGTACTGCAGGTTCAGCACTTGCAAAACTGATTTTAATTAAACTTTTGTTACAGTGTGAAGGGTGTGATGTGGCAGACAGATCCCAAGTGGGACACGTGAAAGTGAATCTGGTTTTATGGTGGGAGAGGGGCTGCTTTTTTCACAGCTGAGCAGTCCCTGGGCAAGGCCAGACAGTCAGGGTAGGGCACTGAGTGTAAAACTGTTCTTTGCTCTCATTATTGATTATGTTATTAATATACAGGTTACTATTAGCTTATGCTAGTGAAGGATGTGTTGATCTCAGGCAAAGGAAGTGTGAGCTTGAGCCAAAGCGACACTCTCGCTCACTAAAAATGAGACTGGGATAGTCTGTGGAGGAGGGGATGGAGCATTTACAGTTACACAGAGCAGTGAAAGGAGACCTGTGGCTGCTGTGTAGCCGTAAGGCTCGAGTTTCATACCCAGTTTGTTTTCCCTGCGGTGACTGGGGTTGTGAAGGCCAGGAGAGATGCTCATTTTCTGTGAAGAAGGGAGTATGGGGGCAGAACAGTCTGGTGGGGGTGAGCTTAGCAAGGTTGAGGAACCACTAAACACAAACACAAGTAAGTTATGCCCTCTAAGAAAGACTAAAACACACCAAGAGATCATCCCTGCCACCAGGTAAGAAAGCAAACAGCAGCCACAGTGCGATTTCAGCTCAAGCCCTTATGATTTTTCAGCTTACAGACAGAAACTCACACCTCAGCACAGTCTGCACGATGCCCAGCCAGGCAGTAACTGCCCTGGCATCAAGTACTGAGCCCACACAAAGTCCAACAGAACTGATTTTTTAATCCTCCTGAAGAGGGAAGCCAACAGCAATCTGCGCTTTCCGTGCTGTTACAAGATTCCTCTCTGGAATTTCTGGGTACATCTCACTCCTTATTTTATGATTTATTAGTCTCCCTAACAACAGAATAAGCACATAGCAAACACTTAAGATGATATTTTCCTAACCAAGATGAATTTCACTCCCCTAGACATTCAACCCCTAAAACAAGATGGGGAAAAAACCCAGCCAGCCTGCTCTTTGTCAGCCTCCCCCCAAGAAATGTGTGTCCATAAGTCAGATTTACAGCCTTTCCAACAGCCTGCAGACATAGAGACTTCATACACTCCGGAGACAAGTCAATTCTATAAAATCAACTGTGCCCCACAGCCTTGCTGCGCTTTATGTTATTTACTGGTACAACAGTAAAGCACCATGAAGAGAATAAAAACTCCAAGTTACAAACGCCAGTTGTAAAACAGCTACAAACTCTTCAATTGCTGATTTGCAGACCCTGGAGCTGCTCAGTCTGTCCTTCTGTTAGAAAGCAGCTCTCCCACCCCAAAATCTTGCTCATTTTTTCCTTCTCCAATCCTCGAAGCACTAAAAGACACGACAATTCCCCAGAGGTGCTAGAGAAAAGCACGCTGCCTTGCCCCGGGAAGGGCTGTGTGAGACTCGGGACACGCATTTACCTCCGTGAAGCCCTCCTGAAGGATATCCAGCAAATTCCCCCTGGCCAAACAAGCGAGCATTCTCCACCAGCCCTCCGCCGGGCGAGGGTCTCAGAGGGCACAGGGCAGATCCTCCAGCTCCGGGCACGACCTCTTTCTCCTCCTCCCAAAGACAAAGAGTTGGAGCTCATCGGGAACCGCATTCATAGTCCCATATGTGCAGCTCGTTACTGCACACGGATAGTTGAGCCAAAGTCAAGGCTCGCACTGGGCATGCTCGAGCGGGAGCTGCTGGGGGGGTAGCGGGAGAGATGTCACACGGTTCCTATAGAAACGCTTCAGCTTACAAGATGCAGGCCCAGGACGGAGTTGGGGAAACATCTGAAACCCATTTCCATCCGTCGCACTCAGGCAAAACCCACTGCGGAGAAGAGATTTTCAAACGCACCAAACAGAGCGAGCCCTGCGCGGCACGGGGGCAAGGAGGGAGTCGGAGAATGGCAAACAGATGTCTTTAGCTAGAAAAGCAAAAGGAAAGGTTGTAAGAGCTGCCAGCCTTAGCTCTCAGCAATCGTTCTGCAGCCCCAAAGGAACAGCAGCGTTGGAAGCATCCTGGTAGAGGTGGGAGGCTGCAAACCACCCCACAGCCAGTGTCAGAGTGCCCAGTGCTCAGCCCTGCTCTAGCTGCCCCGGCCATGAAGTCAGACAGCAAACCTTCAAACTGGAAAGAAATACACCCCCCAGCAAATTTTCTAAATCAACAATAACCCCACTCATTCCAGAAACAAGTATCAAATATCTCCAGGCAGGAGACCTCGCAGGAAATGCCCAGAAACACACAAAAAATATGTAAAACCTCTCTGGATGGACAAAGACTCCTCCTGCCAGGGGCTGCCAGGGATACCAGCCTGTGCCTGCGGATTCCAAATATCTGGCCAGGCGTCTCTGAGTGAGAGGCATGACTGAAAACAAACATGTTTTTCTGCCTCGGTATTGAAGCATCCGGAAGAGAAAGCTCTTGCACAATTGGACCGTTTTACTTAGCCTTGTATGGAGATGAAGCTAAAATGAAGAAAGACAAAGCGACAGGTAATTTCCCTCTGACCAATCCAAGTCAGCCCCCATGCCTTCACGACATAAACTCTGAATTATTTATTCACGTTTGCCTTCCCTACTTTTCACAAATCAGTGGGAACTGAGATTTTTATGTTTTCATCGATTGCAATATCACATCTGTTAAGGAAAACAACAGATTAGTGCGAGGCTCTGCACAAAGCTGGTGATGGTGGTGGTTGGTGCCGTGATCCAGCTTGCTTTTGAGACTCAAAATGCCACTAAATAGACAGGAATAAGCGTTTAACCCCACTGATGCCTTTGCAATGTCAATAAGTAGTAAACCTAGAGAATAGAAGACCTCTAACATTAACAGGTAAGGATGCTGAGGCCACTTTGCTTTCTGGAACAAAAAAAAAATTAACTTCAGATGTAGTGGAGTAAAATCAAATGTACTCTGAGTGCACAGAGGGATTACAGATGGCTGTTAGGTGTTCTCTGATTGTTTTTATACATTTGATAACAGATTAAATATTTTATGCTCATAATCCCCGCAAGCTCCAGATATTTAGGTTTGTCCTTTCAGAAGCAGAGAGGCCGAGGGCAGGCAGCCCTTAGCCACAGACTTTACACTGGAGACATAACCTAAATTTACGGGATTTAAAAACCCAATAAATATAAGAAGAGATAATCTGTTTGAACAGCACAGAAATGCAAAGCACAAACGGGATTTAAATATCAAATGTACAGTTTAAATTATGATAAGACAACCCCCCTCGGTGGCATTCCATAGGTGTCCTGTTGCATTAGTGATAGGCAACAACAAAGGAATTCAACCATTTGTGCTTCACCCTGCAAGAGCTCCAGCACATTTGGGCAGCAGCAGGATATAGAGATTGTCATTAAGTCGCTGCTTTCAACCTACATTTGTGCGTAGAGATTGTATGTTAACTCCTGGAACTCCTTTCTGAGACACAGCGATGGGTCTATATAACAGATAAAATAGTCCAATGCGGTCTAGAGAAAAGCGATTTCTCCCAGGCCAACAAAACATAGCAAATTACAGCCCTGCTTTTCACACCGAGAAGCATTTCTCTCATCTCTATATCTCCGTTTCCTGCCGCAAACCAGAGGCTCTAAAGCCAGATGTGTCACCCCTAGCACAGCGATGCAGAAATATCATATCAGAGAACTGTGAAGAAAGCGTTTTGGATGGAGAGACTGTTCCAGCCGTAGTGTGTGTACAGCCTCGCTGTGTGTTTGCCATCAGAGATTTTGTCATCAAAGATTTTCTTCTACATGGTGTTTCTTGGAAACAGGACTGCCTCGCTTTAATACTACGGATGTCATAAAATAGAAACTGGGCCATTCCTGATGGCCAGACTGAGAGGCAGAGCACGCTGAGCCATTCTTCTGTCAGCCTGAGTGCTGAAAATACCTTTTAAAAATTAAATACCAGCTCAGCCACCTTTGTGTTTCACTCTTAAATTTCAAACTTCTGGTAGCAGGAATCATATTTTCCTTTCAGTTTTACAACATCATAATAGATGCCTTTCAATGTTGTCTTTGCAAGAAGTGAAAAATGCAGCCTCTGAGTCTGAGGATTCTCCCTGAAGAGGATTCCAACAGGGAGGGCACAGGCAGTGGTATCAGCTGTCCCCGGTGCCCGTGACCTTCAGAACAGACAGGGAGGGTGGCTGTTGGGTTGGTGGCATTGCCCTCTCCCGGACAGTTTCAGCATAATCCAAACCCTGCTGGATTCAACAAGGCTCAAGACAAAGCTCTGTTCTTGCTCCATGTCCTCTTGTCTTGATGAGGCTGTGTCACGCTTGATCTTAAAGGTCTTTTCCAACCTGAAAGATTCCACGATTTGGTGACTTCCATCCAAGGATTTTAAGGCACTTTATCAACACTCTCTTATCAACGCTTGAGAAAGATTGAAAGATCAGTGGCCACTGTTCAGCTCTTGCTAATAAAATGTTGGCTGGGGAAATAAAAGCAAGTGAGGCTGATTCAGAAACAATCGCTGTGAGACCTGTGAGGCCGTGACTGCAGCAACAGCACAAAGAGCTACCTGATGCCTGTGTGCCCCCGAGTGCCTCCTCCCAACCTCCCCCTCAAGCACCCAGAGCAGAGGTCAGACACAAAAAGGACTCCTGGAAACTCACGGAGGATGCAGCAGGCTGGGATGTGTGTCGGGGCACCTCCACCACCGTTCCCATAGTGGGTGCCACAGGTCAGCTCGGTACCAAGGGTGCTAGCTCTCCTTCCCTCTTGAAGACTGAGGGGGAGAAAAAAATGTGTTAAACACAAAGGAAAGAACTTTCTTAGGCAGAACAGACTTAGGAAAAGTCTAAATATAACAAAAAAAAATTAAAGTAGGAGGAAAGCTGCCACCTCCTTTCATTGCTTGCATAAAACATATTTAAGGGCTACAATCTTAGGAAAATTGGCACATTTTTGCATGTTCTTCCAGACCCAAAGGCAGGCAGGATTCCCCTGAAGCACATGTAAAAGGGATTCCTGATTACATGGGCTTGCAGGGCACATGGGATCTAACTGTGCCATCCTGGAACTTCTTCAGGGCCCAGAGGTCAGGGATAGAGTCGTGGCAGTAGCCGCATCAACTTGGGGTGGAGGTTTTTGGGGGCCACCCTGCGGAGAGGAGCTGTGAGCAAGGCAGCAGGGACGTCAAGGATTGGAGGTCTTGGTGTGGCCGCAGTTACCTCTGGAAGCAGAAGGATTAGGAGGTGGGTGATGAAGATGATGTGAGGGCTGAAGCACCTCGTGTACCAGTCCAGGCTGAGAGTGCAGGGGTTGTGCAGCCTGGAGAAGGCTCTGGGGAGACCTCAGAGCAGCTTCCAGCACTAAAAGGGGCTCCAGGAAAGCTGTGGAGGGGCTTTTGATCGGGGAGGGCAAGGAGAGGATGATAGGGAACAGTTTTCAGCTGGAAGAGGGGAGACTGAGATGAGATCTGGGGGAGAAATATATTCTGGGAGGCCTGAGGGATGCCAGGGGGAGGCCGGGGGGGAGGAAAGAGGAGAAGCAGGGGGGATACAGGGGATGCTGGAGGGTGGCAGGTGGGATGCAGGGGATGCCGGGGGGAAGCAGGGAGGTGCAGGGGGGGATCCCCCATCCGTACCTGGCGGGCTGCTGAGCGCGCGTCCCCGTTGCCATGGGAACAGAGGCGGGAACGGAGGCGGGAACGGAGGCGGGTCCGCCGAGCCCCGAGATGGCGGGCGGGAGGGGAAGGAGCCTCAGGGCGGCAGCGTCGCTGAGGCGCTTGGGTGGCCACGACCTTAGATGTGACCGAGTGCAGCCGCCCCGAGCATCCCCTCCGCCTGGCTGTTCAGCCCCTCCAGGGATGGGGACCGACCTCACTGCTGGGCAGCCTCTGCCGGGGCTCCACCACTCTTTATTTAATGATTTTTTTCCTAATATCAAGTATAGACCTCCCCTGGTGCAACTTGAGGTTGTTTCCTCTCATCCCATCCCTTGTTACCTGGGAGAAGAGCACCCACCTCTCCACAACCTCCTTTCAGGAGCTGCAGAGCCATGAGGCTTCCCCTCAGCCTCCTTGTCTCCAGGCTGAACAGCCCCAGGATCCTCAGCTCCCAGACCCCTGGGCTCCAGACCTTTCTCCATCTCCATTCCCTTCTCCAGCCCCTTTCCTGTACAGAGGGGCCCAAAACTGAACCCAGGATTCAAGATCAGCCTCACTAGCACTGAGACACTGAACCTTGTTGAACTCCATCCCCTCAGTGGCAGCCCAGCGATACAGCCTGTCCAGGTCCCTCTGTAGAGCCCCCCCCTACCCTCAAACATAGCAACATTTCCACCCAACTTAGTGTCATGGGCTGTGAGGAACCCCTGGAGGGTGGTGGAATGGCAGGAGGGCTGTGAGGGAACCCTGGAGGGCAGTGAGGAACCCCTGGAGGGCAGTGAGGAACCCTTGGAGGACAGTGAGGAACCCTTGGAGGGCAGTGAGGAAACCCTGGAGGGCAGTGGGATGGCAGGAGGGCTGTGAGGGACCCCAGGACAGGGATGGGATNACCTGAAGGGCAGTGAGGAACCCTTGGAGGGCAGTGAGGAACCCCTGAAGGGCAGTGGGATGGCAGGAGGGCTGTGAGGGACCCCAGGACAGGGATGGGATGGCAGGAAGGTTCTGCACACACTGACCCGCAGCTTCCCCACAGCCCCGGTGCAGTGAGCAGGCAGCAGCCACCCCAAAAAGTGCAAATTTATTAGTGAAAACTAAAAATTACACTGTAATGGTCAGGGAACATTCGCTAGGTTAACACTTGTTTAACATCAAACAGCGACCGCCTCGGGAAACGCAGGAGAGGCGCTGCTGGAAGCTTTTAACTCAGTGCAGAGCCAAGTCCTTCAGAAAAATCCTCCTTGTGGAACAGGCAGCTTTTCCATTTTATCCATTTAATGCCTGGTAAATAGGCAAAAGTCACTGTGCTCTGCTCCTGTGCAAAGGATTGGATTATCCATAAGAGCCACTGTACTTCCATGAAGTGCTAGCTGTGTGTGGAGGCTGGAGCTCCTTAGGGAGCAGGAGATGAATGAGCATTTCAGGTTTGAGGCACTCAGGAAAAGAGAGTTTCTACTGCAGCTCCCATCCATCCAGGATACAGAGGGGCTGATCTACAGATCGACACAACTCAGTGATGTGACCAAGTGAAATCCAGCTCCTCTGAGCTATAGGCAGTTCTGCTTATGACTGCAGCAAATCTGGTTTAACTGGGTGGATGTGCAAATGCTCTGGGCACAGGGCTTGACCTCAGTGTCCGCTGTCCTGGCCCCAGCTCTTCTGCTGGTGAGGACACCGAACGCTGCACATGCCGCTGCAGCCACCAGCCCTTTCACTTCCATCGTTATCAAAAATGACCTGTTGGACCCTGCACCTTTTAGAAAACCTCCCATCTCCTGAACTATATTTAATAATGTTTCTAAAAAATACAATTTCTCCCTGTGATGTGGAGGGCTTAATTAGAATCAAAGCCACCATCCTATTCCAGTTCTCGTACCAGCGATTCAGTGCATGGAGGTACAAAACTGCTGCTCAGCACAAACCAGATCCAGGGCTGCATTCCTGGCTGCCCCTGGGACAGCTGGGCTAGCAGGACTAAGTGCCAGAGTGCCCCGTTCCTCCCAGACACACTCCTGTAAGTAAATCCCGTGCCCATTCGATCCTCCTCAGTCCCAAGGATGGTTTTCATGCTGGGCATGGAGCACAGAAAGGAACTTGGAGGAGCAGAAAGAGGAATCCTTGGCACTCGAAAGAACCAGCCCTTCCAATAACATAATCCTGTACCCATTATGAATGAAGTGCCTTCTACTACAGACTTACAACAGCCTCACTTACAACAGCCCCACTGAGGTCAGATGGATAGTATGGGCAAAAAAACCCCTTTTCAGGTAGAAAAATGCACTGTATCCATGATTAAAAATGGGCCTTCAAATATTACTCTGGCCTTACCATAGCCCTGCTGAGGGCTACCAGGTAGCACAGGCAAAAAGGTAGAAAAAATTGTAGGATTGGTCCTCAAAATACTCCTATCTTAGCTAATACTGCCCGTACCAGCTTTATTATTTGTGATGAGCAGGAACTCCTTCATGCTTTTCACATTTAGCTGAGCCGTAACATGCAAAATGCTTTTTTGTTTATAAAGTGTACCAGGAGGTCCGTCTTTAAGCCCTGGCAATGAACAGGTTGTCCCATGATCTTGCAGACCATTATTTAGGAACAGAATGTGCCACGCACCCATTTAGTGCCTGCAGATTCTGCCTGGGAGCCCCGTTCCACTGCCAGTGCTGCCACTGCCAAGCTCAGTCCAGCGGCAGAAGCCTGTCGGACGATTGCTGTGCTGCTATTTTAAAGCTATTTTAAATCCATGAATTCTCCAAGGTGTATCTGGGAGGCTTAGCAGAGAACATCACATGGTGTGCTCTGCGTTACTCAATTTTATAACTAAGGCTGATGGCACAAAGGAGGGAAAATAGAGGAAAATTCCAAAGCTGTCTCTAAAGTCGACCGGGATTCATTCCCAGTATCCCAGGCATGCAGACAGCTGCTGTACTCTAGCTGCATAACTGCCCTAAATATAGGCAGTGGCTTTTAAACGGCTGCCTCGCAGTTAAATTGCACGTTTTCCTTGTCTCATTTCCAGTCACTACTCACTTCTGTGCACGCTGAGGCAAGAATGCGTACCTATACAGCCCTTCTGGGAAAGAAATTGCTCTGTCCTGCTCCGTTACCTCCGCATTGTGGTTTGAGTGCACTGTGCATGGTTATAGGACCCTGCTTTTTGAGAAGAGGGGATGGATGCACACAGTGCACGACTGCAGCCACAGTGGTGGGTGTTGGAGGAAGACATGGCAGTAAATACTGCTAAAGGCTTCGTGTCCTTTCTTCACAGTATCATCCATGTCATTCTACACATTGCAGAATTTTCTTAACATTGACTTAAACCACTGTGGCCACATCTCCCTTGTTCCAGTACTGAACCTCGTATGCCACGTTCTTAAATTCATCTGCAGAGCAGCACTCGTGGGGTCCTGTGCCACAGCAGGACCTTCTCACTGCAGCTCTGAGCTGTGGTTTCACCCTTCATCAGCCAAGGAGCCGCTCTGTCTTCTCACAGCGCTGAGAGAAGATGGGTCACCAGCTTCAGAGACAACTCTTCCAAGGGGAAGAGATTTTTCTTTTGGTCAGCAGAATCGGATAAGAAACTACTTATCATGTGAGAATATGTATGTCTGTGTTCTCCGAAGATAAATGCAGGTGGAGGATACAGCCCCTCTGCACCCTCTGAGGGAGACTCGATGTGTCCATGAGGTTGGACTGCATCTACAGCATCTCTAAGTTCATGAAATCCTTTTGCTGCTGAAGGAGGAGAGGGCCACCAAGGCTTTTATACCAGGGTCCCATTCTTACTGTCGTATTTCAGCCTGGGCCGGGGGAAGTTGAGGGTGGCGTACTCTGTGGCATTTTGCATCTGTAAGTTCTTCACCTCCGCTGCAGAACGCTCCCGGGCCTTGGTGAACACTTGGATGTCTGCGTAGTGAATGCTGTCATCCTGCTTCACGCTCTTGGGTTTACTGACCGTGGCGTAAACGGGAAACTCCGAGACATCTTCGTACGTCGGAGCCTTTGGGGACAAAGAGTTCTGCAAGGTCAGCTCCCTGGGCTGCTGCTCCACATGCCTTCCTTCCCCAGGCCAGGCAGAGACACCCTGCACGCTGCCCCCAGCACCATCCAGCCCTCCCACACCTCAGGATCACAGGGAGATTTCATCCCATGGCCTCTGCTGAACTTTAGGAGTGAAAAAATGTGTACAGATCACTGTGCAGCCATGCACGTTGTACCCAGAGCCATTAAAGCCCAGACAGCACGAGGTGATTCATGTCTGAATAAGCTGCCCCATGTCCTCCCAACCTATCTACCCTCGGAAGTGCTGGTCAGCTCTGTCTCTCCACATACAATTAGGAAAACAACTCTGGGAAGCTGTTTACCTTCTTGCCCAGCTGATGCTCTTGGCTTTCATGTCTCTCATTAGTTCCTGAAAAAGAAACACCAGCAGATCAGGTTATCACAGCTGTTTATTGCTCCGCCTCTGAAATACAGTGTCTGAGCCGTGAGCTCTCCCCACTGGACACAAAGCAAATTTCCACCTCATCTGCCACCCCCAATCCCAACGCTGTCTCTGCGACCCGCCTCCAAGAAGAAAGCCTGCGCTTGTTTCTTTGGAAAAAATAAGGTTTCCCAAGATGACAACATGCTGCGGACCGCAATGTTCTTGGCAGAGCCCAGGAGGACAGACAGCACAGAGAGCTCCCTTGTCAGGCCCTTGGAAAAGTCAGATCCAGTTTTAACTTCGTTATTTCCTTTGCTGCCTGGCAAACAGATTTTGCCCAGCATGGTCCCAAGGCCACAGGACAAAACTCGTCGACTTAGAGAACACACGTTATTCTGGGGAACTGATGTCAGACAGATGTTTGCAGTGGTTACAGAGTTTGATGCAGCTTCTGCTGTGCTGCCACTTGAGAGCACTCGTGTGTTTTGATGTAAGACTGTTATTTTATAAATACTGCTCGAGTCCCTTCCCTCCCCCCTGCCAAATCCCACAGCACATCACACCCCTTGCTTTAAGTTTTATAGAGATCTTCCCTTCTGTTTCTACCAAACGCCTCTAGAGGAAGGTTAGGTACAAAAGAGTACGGGAGGGGACCGCAGCCAGCACTGACTGATATCAGCTAATCAGGGGCTCAGTCACTCCACCCCACCTCCCCTTGTCCTCTAAAGCATTTTCACAAGCCCTTACCTTGCTTTTCTTTCTTCCTTTTAAAAGGCGAAGGACAATTCCTGAAATCAGAGAGATATGTCAGCCCCGAGAAGCCTCCTGTGCACCCGTGTCCATCTGCTCCTGCTGCCGACGGACACCGCGCGCAGCTGAGGGTCACACGCGTCTGCACAGGCAGCAGCTGTAAGTGGCAGCTAATGCTTCTAAAGGGGCTATCGGGTGGTTCCCAAGAAGCATTCTGTGTCCCCCAGCGTGTGCATTTGCCAGACAGTCTTGCCACAGGCAGGACAAGGCAGTGCCCAGGGCAGACCTCTGCCTTTGTGGCTTTTAGAGGCAGTTTCAGTGGCTGAGCGAGCAGGACTGTGGGTGCAATAATGCCTTTATCACTCTAATGACAAAACAAAAAAGCATGAATGCGGGAAAAGAACCACAGTTCAGTAATGGTCAGTAATGATTAACCAGACTGGATAGTCCTGGAAAGTCAAAGGCAGCTCCGGGGAAGGCAGGGAGGCCACGTGCCCGTCAAAGGGATTCAATAGTGCTTTTCATGTCCCTGCTGCCCCAGCCCCTGGCTGAAAAAATCTGGGGGGCTGCTCCCAGGAATCAGGGGCCCAGCTCGAGGCAGCGTTACTGTCTCTTGTGGGGTTCCTCGCTTGGCTCTTGCAGCTCCCTCCTCTGCTCTGTGAGTGTGTGGGCTCTCCAGGGCTCTCCAGGGCTCTCCTCAACAAGGCTGATGTGTTACAGCATTTCGCTTCTTGACAACATCCAGGCACGTGGTGCCATGTCATTAGAACAGCACCATTTGAAGCAAAATCAGCAAGGTCCCTCTCCTCTCTCCTGAGATGTAGGTTGCTGTATCAGCTTTCCACGCCGCTCTCGCTTGTTCTGGTTGCTTTCCTTTGTAGAGAGAGCGTGAGCAGCCAGTGTGTAGGCTGAAGCTATTCTCGGGCTGTCTGCAGGCTAATCACAGCCAGGCAGGAGACGGCATCTCCCAGCCTCAGATCTGCGGTAATTAGAACGGATGCGGCGAGGGAAATGAGAGCAGGGCAAACCTCTCCCCTCTTCTCAAAACCAGGTCAAACATGTTGTAACTAACTCACAGCCAGCTGGGAGCACATTGTATTCTGCATGGCAGCACACGTGTCCCTGCTCCTGCACTGCTCCTTCCCCTTTCCCCACGTCAGTGCCAACCCAGATTCTGCCCTACCCCAGCCTGCGTCACAGCAAGTCCTGAATTTTGGCATCTGCGCTGCCCATGGACACCAGAGGTCCCGAGTACTAAACCAAGCGGCTCTACGGGGCCATACTTCAGAGGCAGTCACACCTGAGGGCACCCTTTCCTTCCTCAGTAAATTTCTTCTGTGAATAAGTTTGCTATAATAGCTTTGCTTTAAAGAATTTGCGAACCTCCTAAATCTCTTGCTCTAGGCTGTGCCTCCCTTGGGGCCCATGCTTCAGTAGTGGTCATAAGGATCTTTTATACAGGAGAAGGTGGGTGCCTACGTCCTCTGAGTCCTTCTATAAGATTCAGCTTTATTTAGAAAGCCCAGCTCTTTGCTGACACAGTGGTGATGCCAAGCAAAAATCCAGAAATCAAAGCATTATAGGTGCCTGGGAGCACCTAACTAGAATAAAGTACCAGCTTTTCCTCTCTGTCACCAAGACAAAGCTATGAATCCTTCACCATCCCAGCTTCTTCCCTTCCCTGCAGCCTCTGGGAAGAAATCAAGTGGGACACAGGAGTCCTGAGCCCATAGCCGTGAGGGAGCAGAATTGCCATTGCCCCAGAGGATGGAGCCTGTCACCCTGCTGCTCCCCAGGTGGCACAGAAATCTGCTCTCCTGCCTTGCCCCGCATAGAGGTGACCTTCAGATTCTGGTTTATGCAGCCTTTTGGAGTCAGATGTGTTTGTGCCACCAGCCTGTGTCCCAGCCTTCAAGGCCTCGAGTGCCCCATCTACCCTCTGCCACAGGGTAGAGGAAATAAAGCCTGGGACTTTGGGTGAGGAACATATCAAGAACCAGATTCCACCTCCCACTTGCAGTTTCTGTTCCTAAATCCCAAATTCCTCTGTCTTCCAGCTCAGAGGGACCTCACCACCTCCTCTGCTCCAGCCACTAGGTGATGCTGTGCCTCTTGTAATTAATAAAAACAGCTGATAATTTTCTAATACTTCTAACAAAGGCAGCGTTGGAGAGAATATCCTCAGAGCTTCATCTGATATTCACGGCTCCCTCCCTTGTGCCGCGTTCAGAGCTGAAAATATTTCCACTTGGCACGGGTGATGCTCCACTGTGCCCTTTTTCTGTAGGCAGGAGGTCCGGGGAGGACAGAAGCCAGGAGGGATTAAACTGTCACCCTCCCTCCCGAGGCGAAAGAGCAACATCATCTGAAAAACGTGGCCAGGATTTCCCAAGCGCAAATAAAGCCCGGAGAGGGGCAGGGAGAGGAGAGGAGAGCTGAGAGCGCAGTGGGGCAGCCAACCCACCGCCTCCAGGGACACCTGGGCAGAGAGTGCTGGGACCAGGACAGGGATTTTAGCTCTGTCTTTCCTCGAGCAGAGCTGTTCCCAGCAGCTGGGGTGGCTGTGGGGACCCAAAATGCCAGTCCCAGGAGGGGCAACAACGCCCCTTCACCTGCTCCCCCCCTGCCCCAGCAGGGCCCCAGCGCCCCTGCTCGCTCGCTCTCGGTTTTGGGGTGAGTTGGCAAGGTGCAGAGCCCTGGCAACCCAGCAGAGAGAAGCAAAGCTTCCAGAGTCCTCCCAAACTTCTGATCAGGCTGCCCAGAGCTGTGCTTGCCACAGCAGCACCTGGCGAGTGCCGCACTCACCCTGCTCGCCCGCAGCTGCAGAGGTTGCCCATGTCGCTCCTTCCTCCATGAAGCAAGAGTGTTTTCTGGCCAGGGCGAGCTTGTATTTCCTGGTTCCTGCTCAGCCCCTGGCTATTCCAAGGGAGTGTCTGCCAGTGTCATATTTCTCCCGATGGCTGGAGCGATGCTTTGCCAGGGCCGTGCGTGCCATCTACCGGAGGGCTCGCCGTGGGCTCCGTCACCCCCATGGGGCTCTCCTCGCCTCTTGCCCACCAAGGAGGAGAAGGCAAAGCAGCAGCCGCAGCCCTCCAGGCCTCAGCCCTGGGGGTAAAATTCTGCATTGTGGTTTGTAGAGTGGATGACCCTCTGCTTTCCCTCTCTCCCACCAGCGCCATCCCCGCTGATGCCAGCAGTGATGTAAAAGGGGATGGAGGAGGGACTTCAAATGTTCCTGAACAAAAGGAGAAACACCAGAGTGGGAGCTCCCGGTGCTGTTCCTGCTGTTTTTCATTGCATCTCCAGCAGGATGTCAGATAAAATGTGTGGCACCGGCTGGCATCAGCTGGGAAAGAGAGTTTATCTTCTTGGGAGGGAGGTGATGCCCCAGGGAAGGTGGGAGCAGGTTGCAGCTCTGCTCTCAGGTGAGCTAAGTGCCGCTGCTTCTGCTTCGGGCAGGAAGGCAAATGCCATCTCAGAGACATCACCAGGGATTCCTTTATTTTAAAGCTCCCTAGATGAAACTGTACAGGTTTGTGCTTTTGAGAATGACAGGATCCCACAAAGGACCCTACACCTCTAAGGACCTGCTGTACAGCTCTCAGGCTCACCTCTCAGCAGTCAAATAGGAACATTAATGTTCATTTTGCCTCCCTAACCCTGCTGAGAGCCCTTGAGGCTGTGGCAAGTCACTCCTGGACTGAACCAGAGGCAGCTGATCACTGGCAGCAAAAAGAGAGTTGATACTCATTACTGAAAGAGGGTTAATGTGGCCCTCGAGCAGAAACTGCCCTACAGCTGTGATGTGGCAGTCGGCCCCAGATCTGTGCCAGCCCGGCTGCCTCCCAGGCTGTGCTGGAGAGTTTTAATTCACTCTTCTAGTGGGCTATCTCAGGAACCAGCCCTAGTCCCTGCTCTGACTGCACTCATGCTCTCAGCCAGACTTGCAGCACCATTTACCACTCGCTCAGGTGCAGAGTAAAGCTGAGACGTGTCCAGAAGTGGCTGGAGGGGAAGGGTTCTGCTTCGGAAGGACCAGAGGGCACAGCTGCTGTCTTAGCTGAATCCCGGTTGAGCTGCACTGTGCTCTCCAGAGCCTGAGCCTGGTTCTGAAACCGCTCCCTGGAGTGTGGCTGGAGAAAGTGCACAGCTCGGCCTGCACCACAGCTTCCCATGGAGAACCTGGTATGGGGTTTATGCAGGCAGATGGGATTCAGCCCTGCTCTCAACAGGATCTTGTTCTCAGGGTCCTGCAGAGATCAGGTGGCCTCAGGAGTCTGTCCCTGCATGGGAAATTGCAGACTGTGTGTCTCTGAGTTTGCCACAGACACTGTTGACTTAGTGAGCCGTTCTCTGTTATGATTTCTGGGATAACTTGGGCTTTGTCACTTTGTGGAGAAGAAGAAAAGAAGGCTGGGAGCCTGTTCCCATCAGCCTCTTTCACAAATACTGGAGCTTCTGGTTTGAGCTCCATCAGAGAAACAGAAAGGCATCAAAAACATTGGCAGGGCTGGAGAACATTTGGCTGCCACTCTGCATTCCCTCCTCAGTCTGTGTCTGCAGGGATGAAAGGGATCGCGGCTTCCAGCCATCCTGCTCAGCAAACCCATCAGGCTATTTTGTGCAAAGCCTGCCAGGGCACAGGGGAGCAGCCCAGCAGCTGACGCCAGGCAGTGCCAGCCCCAGTCCCTGCATCGCTGCGCGGGGCAGCTGTCTCCATGCACTCAGGGACATCGTCTGGGCAACGGGCTGTGCAACTGGCACAGGGTGAGCCTGCGAGCACCCAGCAATAGAGAATGAACTCACTGGAGAGCAAAGACAGGGCTAATAAAAGCTGGAGGGGGAACAGAACTGTGCGATGACTAGTAACGCTGAGCATTTCTATTGCAATGGCATCAAGGTGCCTCAGACATCGAGGGACTGAGACCGCGCTGTGGTCGGTGTGCTACAGGCAACAACAAGCTGGTGTTGTCTTTAGGAAATGAAGGAGAGAAAGCTCTGAAGCATTTGGGACGTTTTTGTCTTAGAATCCACTCCCTGTGCAGCCCCAGCCCTGGCCACACGCTGTTTTCAGCAACCCACAGCCCCGGTGCTGCAGAGCCAGAGCAGGGCCAGATGGTATTTCATTCTCCAGTGTCTGTAGAATAGCTGTACAGGCATTTGGTTTGGTCTGGATCCCACTTTGCCTGGCAAGGATGAAAGAGCAGCCCTACACTGGTGTTTCAGCAGAGGAGGACACACACTGCATGGGAGAGACCCTTGAGCAGGGCATTCCTGACCCCATGCAGAGTGCAGAAACCTGCAGGTCGCATCCCAGCAGAGAGAGGGAGAAGCTCTGTCCACTGTGGAGAAGGCATGCCAGAGACCCCCATATTTGGCCAGTGACACAGCATTTTGGCTGCTTTAATTGGCTCTGATCAGCTGAGGATTGAAACTGGCACCCTCTGAGGCCTCGGGGCTGTCCGAGGCAGCAGCTGCTCTGCCAGCAGCACACACGATCCCTGGTCTGACGTCACCAGGCTGCAGAGACATTTCTTTTGTAGCAGGTAGCATCGCAGAGTCTGCAAGAGGGGCCAAATTCATCCCCACTGTGACCCTACAGAAACTGCTGGGATGCCAGCAAGGCACTTGGGATGTGAGTTGAGCCCTTCCCTTTAGCATTTTGGGGTTCACTCCCCTCACAAGGGCTGAAAAGGTCTGTGTGAACAATCCTCTGCTCCGCTCCCCACAACCGGAGCAGCCAAGGCACCGTCCATCCTTCCTGCCACAGAGCAGCTTGGCCAGGAGCAACATGAATCCAAGGCAAACAAGGGAAAATCAGAGGCAGATTTATTCCTCTTTTGTCCCGAGAGCTGCAGGCACTTTTACAGACTAATAAGCACCTTCCACCTCCACAAAGACCAGACACCAGCTCAGAAGCGAGGCACTGGGATCACCTCTTCCCTCTTCCCAGTGCCTTTCTGGGCTGGAGCACAGCAGCAGTTTAAGAGCCTCACAGCTCAGGGTGAGAGTGACCCTTGAGAGAAGAGCAACCTGCGGGGCCCTCAGTGAGGAGGAGTGGCCCTCAGTGACCAAGGAGAAAACTTGCATGGCAGTCCCTCACTCTAACACTTTAGTTCCCCTCTTTTTTTCAGTTCCAAGTCCCTTTTCCCAGCCATCAGCTTTAAGAAGCAGAAGTCTGGCACATATAGGCTGCTCCACAGCCCTGCTGATCACTGATGGTGAGAAACAGGGGTCTGGCACCGTGCGTTCCCCATCATCATCCCTCCCCCTGGTTCCCTCCCAAATCTGGGGCCTTTAGGACTCTTCCTTCCCTTTTCCTTCCTCAGACTGTTCTTCTTGCCCCACTGGCTGCTCCTCTTGGGTTATCTTCACCTCGTTGACTCTGGCTTTCACCTCCTTTCCCGTCCGGGGAGCCACGATGCTTAAGATGCCGTCGTGGGACAAGGTGGCTCTCACCAGTAAGGGGTCAACATCCAGAGGGAGGATGTAGGTCCTGGTGAACTCTCGGGAGATGAAGCCGTGGCGATCGGCCTTCTGGGGGTGCTGCCCCACCACCTCCAGCAGGTTGTCTACAGTGCGGACCGTGAGTTCATCGGGTAGGAAGTGACAGACGTCCAGGAACACCTCGAACTTGTGCTCATTGAGGTTGATCTCAGAGGTGCCTCGATCCAGCTGCTTATTGATCCGAGGCCTGATGTAGTAGCCGTGGTACAGGGCAGGGGCTAAAATCTCACATGGGGACACACCTGAAAATGAGACTCGGTGAGGGATGTGGGGTTTCCAGGGGAAGGAGTTGGAGAAGGATGGTTGGCAGCAGACAGAGAGGATGACGGCACAAGGCTGGGACCTGGCAAGCGCCTTGGGTTTGGCTCCACATCAGCACAACACGGTTGGAGCCCCTTGTGGCTCCTACCTTTGCGTCTCCAGAGCCAGATGCCCACCAGCCGCTGCCTGTCAGCACAGAGCCGGCAGCTGCCAGCAAGGCAGGGGCTGGTGTCCAGCTCTCACACATCCACGGGGCGGACGGGGAGGCACTGGTAGGGGCACCGGGTGCTCTGCAGTGCAAAGCCCGCAGCCAGGGATGGGCATGGAAAATGCTGATGGTGAAGAAATTGCCCTGAAGAACTAAAGGCCTTTTGTGTGCCATTGTCCAGGGGGCTTTCCTTGGAGCTTTTTGCATTTTCACGCTGTTGTGCTGGTGCTGAATGGTTCTGCTGCTGCCCACATTCCTTCCCCTCTACCAGCCGCTGCCCGCTTTTGTGCTCAACCCCCCAGCTCAGCTTTTCTCCACAGCCTCAGGCGGCAAAAACTGCCCTCCCCACCCCCCGAAAATTTTGCTCCCTGCTTGCGCAGCATTTGCATGGATGCCAAACCGCCGTGGGCATGAGGGAGGGAGAGGACACAGCAGCAGGCATGGATGGAGGGAGTGGACCTGGCGAGAGAGACCCTAGCCGCTCCCTGGATATTGCCCCCTGATCTGACCTGGGTTCTGCTCAGAATTCCTTGGCTCCAGCTTCCCATGCCTGCTCTGCAGCTCAGTCTCCCCACAGAGACTCCACCACCCCTCCTGCAGCAGCGGGGAGAAAGATGCCAGGGGGATCCCATCTCCTTTCTTACCTTCTCCAAAGTTCTGGTCGTAGATCTTGCTGGGGTTGGCAAACTCGTACTCCGAGCTCATGGGGTAGGCGTGGGGGACAGTCCGTGCAGCCATGGAGTGTCGGGGAAAGGGACCTTCCGGGCACTCGCTGCCTCTGGGAGTGAAGGCTGCAGATTGCAAGGTTTTAGTTGGGCGAATTCCACAGGGAGGAGTGTGTGATAAAAAGATGGACCAAAATAGCCACACGCACAGGCCCCAGGATGCCTCGCCAGGGTGACGAGGGAAGCTTCTCGCGGCATTCCAGCAGGGAGTGTGGGCACTGCCTGCAGTCAGGGAAAACCCCACACCTCCTCCCAGCCTCTGAGATCCCTTCCTCGAGCAGCCAAGGGCAGCAGGGAGGCAGCGAGGTGAGCTGGGGGCGGCTGAAGGAGGAGAAGGAAGGACTGACCCCCGGCTCTGCTGCCCGTGGTGCTCCCAAAGGCAATGGCCAACAGGAGGGCTCCCTGTAAGCAGGGTCCAGGAGCTGCTGACAGTGATCCTGCTGGCCCTGAAGGTTGGGGCAGCAGCTGGTGCTTGATCAGGTTGTGTAAAGTCTCAAGCAGTCACTATCACACCCACTGAGAGCTTAGGATCCAGATCAACCCCTCCAGTGCCCCACGTAAAGAAGCTGGATCTTCCCAGAAGAGGAGCGGATGGCTCAAGCCTTTTGTTCCTAGAGGTGGTGAAACGCTGCAGGTAGTGAATCCGGGCTAGACAGGGCCCAGATCCCACTGCTGACACCCCTCACCCCGGGCCGCGCTGCCGCGAGCTGCCTGTCCAGACTGTTTCCTGGCCAGGGCTTTGGCACAATGTAGTGAGACACGGAGAAATGCTTGCGCCACAGATCATGAGTTAACCAGGGATCTGAGGCTGGCAGAGATCCAGTTTTATTGAAGTGGGAGCTGGGGAGCAGGGAGGGAGCGGTGCCCAGTTAGGCTCCTTGTACCCTGCAACCAGAGATTTCCTTGAGTCTGTGTCCCTGCAGAATAAGAGAGCAGGTGCACTGCTGTTGGGGAATTGGAGAAGGTATTTATGGCCTGAGCTCCTGCACAGAGCAAATCCTGCTCTCCATTCTTGCAGGCAGGCCGAGAGGAAGAGTCAGAGCCGTTTGCAAAGGACTGATGGTGCTAGCAGTGAAAATGATGTGTCTGAGCCAGTAATTCTATTTAAGTTGTGAGCTCAGAGGCAGACATTAACTCTTACCCTTTAATGGCAGTTGCTAGGCTGAACCCGTTCCATTATTTAGGTTCACAGGCAAGGCAGGAATGAAAATAAATGTGTGAATTATGACATATTAGGAGCATAACTGGAGGAAATCAGCTTTGTGCAGGGGCACAGGCAGACGGGGTAGCTCACAACCCTGAGAAGGTTCGTCTCCATGCAGCCCCGTGGAGGCCACTGGCACGCTCACAGCCCTCTGGAGAGCACTGGGGTCACAGTGTCGTGCTCTTGCCTCTCCAGCATAGTGGGCAAGAGGTGAGAGATGTGGAGCTGCAGCAATGGGGAGGAAGGTGTCCTTCATCAGCACACACACACCGAGGGGCACGCAGGGACCCTCGCTGCCACCAGCACCTCAGCAAAGACCCCTGGGACTTTCCCTGCCCACTGACTAGAGCAGGTCGGGGGCTTCCTTTGCGTTAAGGAGAGGCAAAACCCTTCCTAGAGCGGTGGGTGATGTCGGGAACTGAAATCTCAGTGCTGGCAGCAGCAACAACAGCCCCTTGTCATTTTTCCAGCGAGCCAAAGATAGGAGCTGCATTGATCCTGTTGGCATCCGAAGCAGCTGGCAGCACTCACCCAGCCTGCCCGGGACTCTGCAGATAAACAGCACGTGGGGAGCGGGGCGGGTGGCCGGGCACTTTGGTTTCTTGCTGCCCCATTAGGCTCCTTTTCTTCTTCTCCCCTTCCCCCTCCTCCTCAGCAGCGCGTTCAAATCCCCCAGACAGCTACTGGGCACCGCCGAAGGGACCAGCCCAAGAGTGGGACAATAAAATCCCTGACACCACTGTTCAAGGGGCCTCGGGGGGGTGGAAGGCCAAGCCAGCTGCACGGGTATAAAGCTGTCCCACGCTGCCGGCACAGCACTGCAGCACAGTTGTTTGCCAGGCTCCTCCAGCGCACTCCAATGGATATCACCATTCACAACCCCCTGATCCGCAGACCCTTCTTTTCTTGGTTGGCACCGAGTCGCATCTTTGACCAGATCTTTGGAGAGCACCTGCAGGAGTCAGAGCTGCTCCCTGCTTCCCCCAGCTTCAGCCCCTTCCTGATGCGATCCCCCATCCTTCGGATGCCCAGTTGGCTAGAGACGGCGCTCTCGGAGGTAACCTTCCCTTCTTACTGCTCTTTGTTGTTGCTGTGTGTGCAGCCGATGGGTCTGGAGCTGGAGACCCGTGAGAGTTGACAGCTTGGAAGCTGCTTGTAGGGGATTATTAGAAAAAATGCCGGGGAAAAGGGCGCTGCATTTGTGCCTCCGCTGCTCTGCATCAGGCAAGGATCTCTGTGTGCTCTGCTAACTGTGACTGAGAACAAGCACTGCCAAGTGCTGGGAATAGAGGTAAACTGAGCTGAGTGTGTGTGGCTGTAAATGGCTGTAAGAAGGAAGGAGAATGCTTGGTTTCCCTTTGTCAGTTGTGCAAAACTTTCAATCCTGCTCCCTCCGGAGCAGCGAACATCCTAAGGGCAGTGGGATCCTCATGTCAGGCAGTGTGGGAGCTCATGGCTGCTGAGGGAAAAAGGGCCTGTTTTAAAGAGTCGCTACTGAGAAGAGCAGCATTTTAAGAGAAAGGACCTAAAGGATCATGAAGCAGCCGTCTGCTGGCTTCACGGGCTGAGCCAAGAGGCAGGGAGTTCAAATAACCTTGCCCGTTCTGCGAGTCAAATGTCTCGTGGACAAGTGCCTTGCAGAGCTATCACGGGGCAAAGGAGGGAGAAGGCAGTACTTCATATATCCTTGCGTAATGCCTCCTTCGATTTAGTGACCTGGCTCTGGCTGCCCACCGAGGCAGCCATAATAAGCACCACAGAAATCGGCGTCTGACTGTCCCAGGGGAGAAATCGTCATAAATAATCTAGAAGGAAGCACTCAGGCTCCCAGGTCAAACTGCGGAAACCAGTAAGCCCAGACCTGGCACAGAGGCTGCCTCCGCATCCCACAGAAGGTCTCCAGGAGGCTTACGTGCTCCCTCACCATGAGCACAGCAGGAAAGCAGAGCCAGCCAGCTCATGTAGCCAAGGCCCATGGATGTGTCCAGGAAAGGCAGAAAAGGCAAATTCAACCTCAGGGAAAAGCAAAAATCTGTATTTCTTAGAGGTGATAAAGTGCAAAATGGAAGGGAGGGAGGTGGGATTAGCAGCACTCCTGCTGCTCAGCTGACAGAGGTGAGCAGTGAGCATCTCTGCTCGCCAGTCCACGCTATTTCAGTTACTGAAGAGTGATGATCCAGGGGAAAGCCTGCAAGCCTGTGGATGAGTTGTGATCAGCTGCCAGGCAGGTTTTCTTTCCTTGGAAAGACCACAAAGTCACAGAAACTGGAAAGCTGCAGACATTCTGTAAAGAGAGTGAGATGTGAAACCTGCACACCAACTAAGAGTCAGTTTTAACAAATTCCGATTGAGAGAATCTCTTCCTCACTCCCAAGGCAAACGTTTATCCCATGTGTTCAGGAGAATCCAGTCACATTTTTGATACCGTAGTGATGGGCTTTCACGTTCACAGGCCTGCAAGGGACAAAGCCACCCAGGTCAGAATCCCACAACAGAAAGGTCAGACAGTGTGTGTAGACACCAGCCTGAGTCTTGAACTGCTGTATTCTGAAAGCCTCTCCAAGCTGAAACCCTCACCTGCTCTTTTCTGAAGGTACCTCTTTGTTTTGCAGATGCGACTGGAGAAGGACAAATTTTCTGTAAATCTTGACGTGAAACATTTCTCCCCTGAGGAGCTAAAAGTGAAGGTGCTGGGGGACATGATCGAAATCCACGGCAAGCACGAGGAGCGCCAGGTACTTTAACTGTGCGACTGATAGAGTCAGTGTGAACTTCCTCATCTGTGGTTAAACAAGGAGACTGCAAAGCAATCCTCCTCCCCTGTGCTCATCTCAAATACCTCTAATGGTTTTTATCAGCCACTCCTAAAGGAAGATGTGCAACCCCCCGAGCTGCTCTCAGACTGGGCAGCAACAGGGTGGAGATTTATTGCTGATGGTACATGAACCGTGAACTGAACTGGAAAACCATCCTTGAAATTTCTGGGCCTCCATCTTTCACTGAAGAGGCCAGGAATGCAGGGAGGCATTCAATAAGCTAACAATGAACTATAATAATTAAACCACATAACGAATCAGTGCATTGCCCTGTTCTGCTATCATGAGGCCACCTCTTCCTGAAAAAGGCCCGTCTATCAGTTCATAAACCTTTCAGGTTGTGTTCTGCTCTCAGTCATCCCACTGCTTGCTGGCTCTGGAGACCCATGTGGCAACCGGGCAGCCCGAAGCCAAAAGCCACGTCCAAAGCCGTGTGTAACAGCATTTGCCAGCCCACATCTCCCTCCCACCCCTCACCCCAGCACAGAAGGAGATGAATCCTCCTGTTAAAGTAGCTGTGTCTCTGCAATTGTCAGCTCTGAGAGCTTCTGGGAGCACAGATCTGTCAGTCAGGAAACAGCTTTGCTTGTAGCTGGTGGGAGCCTGTAATCCTGACAGAGCTTCTGTGAATGTTTTGGCTAAGAAAATAAAAGCACTATAGAGAGATCAGCTTACTAGAGAGATCAGCTTTTTACAAGCTCTGGAGACCCTCTGGAACAGGCAGGGTCTGTCTTCACCCAGTCGTGGCTCTTTAACAAGAGCTCCTCATAGTATAAACTCTTCTAACTTTCTGCAAAGCTTTCCTTTGAGAGCTGGAGCTCCCCCATCTCAGACTTTATGCAAAGAGCCCATGGTTTGGGTGGAACTGAGTGAACATTTCTAATTTGGGCTGTCCCTTCTCTTCTCCTTTTGAAGGACGAGCACGGCTTCATCGCGAGGGAGTTCAACAGGAAATACAGGATTCCAGACGACGTGGACCCTCTGACCATAACCTCATCGCTCTCGCTGGATGGAGTCCTGACTGTGAGCGCACCCAGGAAACAAAGCGACGTCCCTGAGCGCACGATCCCCATCACCCGTGAAGAGAAACCTGCAATTGCCGGAGCCCAGAGGAAGTAGCCTGCTGTTTAAAGCCACCCGGGGGGCCATTCAAGGGCACTTTCCACCTGATGCCAGATATACTGAATGGTTACTCTTATTATTTATGATGAGTAAGTTTACTAACAAATAAACCATGAACAAGCAGTTTGTATTTTGTTTTGTTTTGAGCTCTGAGGATGAGGGAAGTGTTGGGTCAAAAAAAAGCTCTGTGAGGTTGCTGTGCAGGGAAATGTACCCAGCACCATCCTTGCTTACAGCTTGAGTGGAGGGTGCCCAGCAGAGCTTCTCTTGGTGTTCAGAAACACCTTTGCAAACATCTAATTGCATGAGCCTTTCCCTTCAGTGCTACCAGAGGATTTCAGTGTTTCACAAGCAACAGGGAAGTTTCTTCAGGGGAGATCAGACTGGTGAAACAACCTCATGATAATCGAAACCCGTTCCAAGTGTGGGTATTAGATAACAACTGATTGGAAGACAACGGTATCTTAAATCTCTAGAGTGACTCATGCTATGGAGAGGCATTCAAACACTGCAACCAGCTCAGAGCAGTTGCAGAGCTGTAGTAAACAGAGATACGTCCAGAGAGGAGAAAAACGTCCTGCTCTCATGGTGCAAATCACACCACTTTGAAACCATGTGATCAGTGTCCTTCAAAGAATGAACAGGATCTGATGTCTACAGAATTAATCTGATTTATGCTAATATTGTTCAGGGGTACTAAACACTATTAAGTTCTTCGCAGGGGTCGCCATCTGCTAATTGTCTCTCTTCAAAGAGCCACAGGCTAGTGTGTTCTGCGAGCTGGTTCTAAGCTCTCCCAGCTAAGGTGTTAGTTGGGCTTGACCGACAAGGCCCAGGGTGACTCGCAGTCATTCCTGCATGAAAGCAAATGACAGGAAGACATGCAGGTTACTAACAAAACTGCTTGGAAAGCAGAATGTTTTTTTTCACCTGATGCCACATTTGGCTTTGATCTATGACAGGTTCTTCTGCTCAGAGGATATCCTGGTAGTGCTGCTAGCAGACAGCCCTCCTGTTTTTCTGAAGGCATAATCTGCAGGTTCTCTCCATCCCTGCTGCTTTTCCTGCATCCTTCTTGTCCCTTCCCCAAGCACTGGGCAGAGGCAAAGCAAATGCTGCCATCGGGAGGGCTGTTAGTCTATTGTGTAGCAGGACGGGGCAGTTGGGTTGAATGAAGGAGGTTCCAACTCTGGGCGGTGGCCCTGAAACCAGTGAGGTCCTTGTTGGAATCCTAAAACTCTAAACTTAAAATAACTTGAGGAAGGAAGTGCAAAATAGTATGAACATACCCAGAAAGTGCAAGTGAGGGAAATCTTTCCCCTAAAGCTGGGGTTTGTTAGGCTCAAATTTGAGCAAAACATGGGAATTTTGAGTGAAACCACTTTGTGTATAAACGTGATGAGGTTGGCCAGACAAGAGCCCTTGGAATGCAAGAACCACTCCCTGAGTGACTCGAAATACCTGTTCTGTGGTGGCACTGGAACACAGCTCAGCAATGAGAAAATGACAGAAAGCAATTCTGTCATCTCTAAGCATAGTTGTATGGTTCAGAAGCTCCTCTTTAGTTACACTAATTCCTGGAGCCCCTTTCAGCCCTGGAAGCTGCTCTAAGGTCACCCTACAGCCTTCTCTCCCCCAGGCTGAACACCCCCAAGTCTCTCAGCCCTTGGGTCACCTGTTTTCCTGAACTGTGATGCTGCATTTCTCAGCTTCATGTTACCGAATCCCTCTTAGAGTAACTTTGCCCCCTTTGAAACAGAAGCAGAGATTTACTCAGTGCCAAGGGGGCTAAGGATGAATCAGGGCCAGATTTACAACCACCGGCTGCCGGTCTCAGTCTGAGCCTTGTCTTTGCAATCCTACCCCTGCCACTGTTGCTCCTGCGATGCTGTCTCTGTGCAGCAGCCGAGGTCACGAAAACAGCAGAGCGAAGCATCGCTGCTCTCTCTCAGGGCATCACCTGCAGCCTGGGACCTGCAGGGAGGGTTCAGAGGGCAGCGGCTGCCTGCAAAGCACCAAGGAGGCTCCGCAGTCCTGCAAGCGGCCACCCAGGGCAGGGGAGCGGCGCAGTTTGATGCCATCAGTGGCAGAGACGTCACGGGCGAGCGTCACCAGCCCGGCTGCGGGGCTGGCTGCAGCCATGGAGAAGCCGCACCGAGTCTTGCTGCTCGGGGAGGGCAACTTCTCCTTCGCTGCCTCCCTGTGCGGGGCCACCGGGACCCACGTCGTGGCCACTTGCTACGAGAGCGAAGAGGAGGTGTCTGGGTGGGAGGGAGCTGCGGAGAACATCCAGCGGCTGCGGGAGAGAGGTGGGGGCTCCCTGGGCTCTCCATGGCCCTTCCCAGGCATCTCGGGATCCTGCTCGAGCCAGGAGGAGCAGGAATTGTCCATTAGGTTGAACGAGAAACCCCAAATCAGACAGAAACAGCACTGACACAAGCACCAGTTAGCAATAAAGAGTAAAGGGAGGAGGGGTCTGTGTTTCCGAGTGCAAAGATGCTAGGGCGCTGCTGCTCCGACACCTGTAGAAATGGACTGGAGGGATTAAACTGCTGCCTTTCTTTAACAAATTCTGTGATGACAAACAGCAGGGTCTTGTTTTTCATTTGAAGGAGCTGAAATTGTGTTTTCTGTGGACTGCACCAAGCTGAAGGACTATTTCTTACCAGAAAAAAGAGAATTTGATCGCATTTATTTCAACTTTCCTCACTGTGGGAGAAAGGCTGGGGTAGTGAAGAACAGGGAGCTGCTCTCCCTCTTTTTCCATAGGTGAGTAAACCTGCCGGTGAGGAAACCAGAAGTGGTTCTGTGCTAATTAGAAGCATAGAATCACAGAATAGTTTGAGTTGGAAGGGACCTCAAAGCCCATCCAGTCCCACCCCACTGCATCAGGGACTCCCAGCCCCATCCAACCTGGCCTTGAACCCCTCCAGGGATGGGGCAGCCACCCCTGCTCTCTCAATTTGTTCATCGTATCTCATCTCAATCTCCCTTCTTTCAGCTGAAAACTGTTCCCCCTCATCCTCTCCCTGATCAAGAGCCTCTCCCCAGCTTCCCTGGAGCCCCTTTCAGTGCTGGAAACTGCTCTAAGGTCTCCCTGCAGCCTTCTCTCCAGGCTGAACAAAATCCCTCTCAGCCTTGCCTGCTGTCAGTAGATTTCTACCTGTTACAGATGTTTTTTTTTCTGACATTATGGAATTTCTACGTGTGCTAGCAGGATTTTTCTTGTTGCCTGGTTTCCCTTCCAGCTCTGCAGAGGTGCTGGCAGAGGAGGGAGAGGTCCACGTGGCTCTCTGCAACGGGCAGGGTGGGACACCTGCAGATCAACCACAGCGAGAGTGGCACAACAGCTGGCAAATCGTGGCTATGGCAGCGGGAGCTGGGTTTATCCTGAGCAACGTTCATCCTTTCAAAGCAGAGACAATCCATGGATACAAGTCTACAGGCTACAGGTAACCAGCATGTGGCAAACCCAACAAGTTGATATTCCTGCTGTAAATGCCCTAGTGTGTTATTTTAGTATCTTGTTTGTAGGAGAGAACAACTCCCTTTAATTTTCCTTAAAATAGCTGCAGTTCTTTTTCACCTCTAAGCAGAACAGCCAAGGTGAAGATGTAAGCTCCTTGCCAAAGCAGCTCACTTCGAGTCACGTTCAGCCTCCAAGGATGGAGACTGCACAACGTTTTTGTGCCATTTGTTCCGCTGCTCGACCATTTCCCAGTAAAATTATGGCAGTGCCACATTTTTGTCACCTTATANCCTGCTGTCTCTGGCAATGACAGATAAAATGGAATTGCTTCATAGAATAATAGAATCATAGGATTAATTCTTGGTTGCAGCCTGGAGACAAACTGTCCTGCAAAGGTGTTGGCTATTGCAGCACCTTGGGTGAAGGATCTGGCTTGTCCAGGTGGTTACTGGAAACCAGCTTAATATCTGAGGTGATTTGGGGTAAATTGCTGCACTCCAGTTATGAACACAAGAAAACATTTTGAAGAAATCTGTTCAGTGGTGTTTGTAATTTGCAGTTCTCTTTTTTCACAGAGGTTTCCTAGAACGGAATTCACATCATCCAGTACGGACGGTAAAGGAGAAGCTCACTGCGGGGCTCAGCCAAGCCTTCCCATTACAAAACATCGACTGCTGCCCTTCCCCGCTCCACCAACGTCACCTCAGTGAGGTTTGTCACTCAAATCTCTTTTGGATCGGTCTAAGCCCAGAGGAGACTCCAAGCGCTGAAGAAATGTCTCATGGACTGGCAAATGCAGTTTCATTCTCCCCTGCTGACCCTTGCAGGGACACGGATAGGAGTGGTTGGGTGGATGCACAGGAGGGATCCTGCGTTTCAAACCTCTATTATCTAAGACCTTCCCTGCTACCTTGTGCTCAGGCAATAATACGGAGAGGAGCCTTTCTCCCAGGGACGCTTCATGTTCTTTCTGGTCCAGTTTTCAGGAAGTGTCTTATTGCTCCTTACTCCATGCCTGTTTTTCATGAGATGGTTTTCATGTGTGCAGTTGGCAGGGATGCAGAGAACAGCTGCATCCAGATGTTGGTGAACAGCATCAAAACCAGCATCCATTCTCTTCAGACTGTTTCTGGATTAAAAGCGAACGTCAGGCTGCAGGAAGCAACGACCTTTGAAACAGCTGAGCTAAGTGACTTTGCTGCTTTTGAATCTCAGCTCAGTAAAACTGAGTACTTCATCCTTATGGAGGTCGATACCTTCAGCTCCTGCGAGCAGGGCTCCTGCGTGGGAGTTGTAAGGACGGCTTATGATGAACCTGTGAGCAGTGAGCTGGTTGTGGTCTTTGTTTCACTGAATCTTGACCTCCTAGCCATGCTGCTCTGTGGAATAGCTGACTGGCGAACGCTCTGGACATCAGACAGGCGGTTCCTCCTTCAGTTTCCTAGAGGAGAGTTAAGGCTTTTCAGAAGTTTTTCTCTCTATCCACCTTCCTACGAGCATGATGTCAGCTTTTGGGTTCCTGATGGGGAACAGTTTGATGAAGTTACTTTTCACACCATTGCCAGGGAGGTGTCAGGTGAAACAGTTGTTTCCATCCAGTTAATCGACAGTTTCCAGCACCCAGAGCTGGGACGGAAGAGCCTCTGCTACAGGCTGACCTTCCAGTCCTGTGAGAAGGCCCTGAGCCGTCAGAAGGTGGCAGAGATGCAGCTGCTCTTTCGGAAGGAAATAAACCAACGCTTGCGTGTAACTCTCCGGTAGAACTTTGTATGTTCTCTTTGGGTGCTGCTAGAGCAGCGTCTGTGCTGGTTGCTGATCTGGAGAATGTGGCCAGCATCTTGTTGCACCCAACATTGTGTGTGTTATCACAGTGCCTCTTACAAAGGCAGCATGGACTGCAAGTGCCTAAATGTGGGGATTCCTGTTACTGGAGACCAAGCACATTCCTGTTCTACAAGTGTGTAATGAAACCTCATTTTAAACAGCGGAGCCTTTTTTGCTAGGGTCCTGCCAGACTGGACTCGCTCTCCTTACTGCTGCCAATTCACTTTTCCTATTCTTGCTTGTGTTTGCCTGGTGCTTTGTACTGGGGGCGACTCTATCAGGTACACTGAAAGAAGGCAGATCAGTTTCCAAAGGGTTGTGTATGGTTTGAGCACTGAAAACCTTCTGTGCGGGTGTCCAGTCTTCACAGGAGGATGGTGGGTACCAGGAACACCCAGGAGGGGCCCAGCTGCACAAACCAGCTTTGTTCTGAGTAGCTAATACAGACGATGATCCCAAATGGCGATTCCAGTACTAGACCCCAGAGGATACTGACTGAAATTAAAAGCAAGCTGGGGCTTGGCCAGCGCCCTGGATTCCAAGGCACTTTGTAGTCCAGAGAGTGGCTTGAGCCCCCAGTAAGCAGGGGTGCAGCCTTTACAGTCCCAACACTCAAGTCCAGCTCCAGCACGGTCTGGAACTCTGCAGGCAGCAGCAGTGGCACCTTGGGGAGCACCAAATTGGTGAAAAAAACCGGATTTTCATAGAATCATTGAATAACCAGGTTGGAAGAGACACACTGGATCATGGGAGTCCAACCATTCCCACCAATCACTAACCCATGTCCCTCAGCACCTCATCCACCCACACCTTANCCACCTCCTCCGCCTCCATCTTGGGGGGGGCGGAGCGAGCCGCCACGCTAAGGGCACGCCCCCCCGCCCTCTCTGCCCACACCCAAGATGGCGGCCGGCGGCTTCACTCCAGTCGCCCCCGTCGCGGGGCGCCCTCCCGGCTGCCCGTAGTCGTCATGGCGGCCAAGGGGGCCCGGCAGCGGCCGCGGGCT
>WAAB01021328.1:33407-49911 GCA_013389865.1 Piaya cayana
ACCAGTCCTGGTGGGTCCCCTTCTGGCCGTGGTGGGTGTCCCAGGAGCCCCAGTGGGTGTGTGACCAGCCCTGGTGTGTGTCCCAGTTGCTCCAGGGGGTGTTTTCCAGTCCTGTTGGGTATCCCAGTGGCCCCAGTGGGTGTGTGACCAGTCCTGCTGTGTGTCCCAGTGGCCTCGGTGTTTTCCAGCCCTGGTGTGTGTCCCTCCAGCCACAGCAGGTGCTCTTCTGGCCACAGTGGGTGTGTGACTAGTCTTGGTGGGTGCTCCAGTTGCCCCAGTGGGTGCTTTCCAGTCCTGGTGGGTGCTCCTCCAGCCTCGGCAGTTGCCCCTCTGGCCCTAGTGGGTGCCCCAGTGGGTGTGTGGCCAGTCCACTGGGTGCTCCTTGGCCATGGTGGGTGCCCCAGTGGCCATGGGGGCTGCTCCTCTGGCTTTACTGGGTGCCCCTCAGGCTGTGGTGGGTGTCCCACGGGTTGTGGTGGGTGCCTGGCCAGTCCTGGTGGTGCCCCTGGGCCCTGGTGGTTGCCCCGCAGGCTGTGTTGGGTGCCCGGCTGTCCTAGCGGGTGCTCAGCTGGGTGGGCACGTGGTGTGGGAGTGGGTCTCCCTTTGGTGGAGCCGCTGGAGCTGTGCCAGGCTTGCAGGGGGGCTGCAAGCGAGCCTAGGGGCAGCTCTTGGGTTCCTTGCAGCACTCAGGGCTGTTGCTCCTGTTTTGTGAGAGAGGATGATGTTGCTTCCTTGGGAAGGGACTGGGATCCCCCAAAGAAAGCACTGAATGAAAGATCCACTTGGGTGTATGGAGTGAGTGAATGAAAGAGATGCAGCTGTTTCTGGCGGCTCAGTGCTGGTCTTGGTCCTGTTACTAAGCCCAGAACTGGTTTTTTTTTTGGACTAGATCATCTGGGAGCAAAGCAGGACAAGTGTGGGCGCCTGAAGGATCAACAGCTTTCAAGTGTCTCATCTCAGCCAGGTTCTGTGCAGCTCTCTTAAGCAACATCTCAGACTGTGATGAGACGTTTAACTACTGGGAACCGGTAAGTAGCTTTCTCTCCTTGGAGCTCCTGGGGAATTCGTAGTTGGCCTGTGCAAATGCAGTTCTACCTAGAACCTTGTGCCGATCTCGGTGCTTCAAAGAGAAATTCTCTTACTCAACAATTCAGAGGTGGGAAATAACAAACTGCTCTGTGTGGTGTTTATTTACTGATTGCTTTACTCTCCGTTGCAGACGCACTACCTCGTCTATGGAAGGGGGTTTCAGACATGGGAGTACTCTCCAGCATTCGCCATCCGTTCCTACGCTTACCTGTGGCTTCATGCCTTACCAGCCTTGTTCCATGCCAGAGTTCTGCAAACCAACAAGGTAAATCAGATGCCCGAGAGCTTCTTTTGTGATGAATAAATGTACCTTTAGTCTGTGTTAAACAGCTGCTGTGTTCATTGTCAGAGATAAGAGAATTAGTGATCACAAAACACTGTTTTGTTTGCAATCACTAACCTCCCTGTAAGGATTTGGAGGGGTTTGTGAGCTGGATCCAACTGGATCCAAAGAGGGGTGATTGGGAAAATGCTGTGAAATGCTGGCAGGCCGGGGTTTGGTTGAAAAGCCCTCCCAGAGGGGCTGGAAGTTTCTTGGCCTTTAAGTGCGTGTAGTTCTGGGGTCAGTGATGTGGCAGCCGAGGGCCTTGGCTCGCCCCTGAGTTTCACCTTGATGCTTTAGAAGCCCGTGGTGTTTTTTATCAAGAACTTTACTGATTTTTTTTTTTCCCCAATAAACTATAAAAAATAGATGAGTGTTTTGCAGGGGATATTGCGACCCAAACTCACAGAAATGTAAAAGAAAAACCAGTGAATGGGCTTTCTGCCTGGGTGCCCATTGCAGTATGTGACACCTGCCAGGATCTTTAGTGTCCCTTGGTGTAGGATCTGAGGAAACAGGAATAAGCTCATTTGCTGCTGCCAAACTTGCTTTATCCCATTTAGAACTTTCATTCTTGGAACCAACCTGTTAATAATTAAGTGCATAAGCTTCATTGCAAACCTTCTGTGGACTCTGAGTATGTCTCCTAGGTTCTTATCTTCTATTTCCTCCGATGCTTCCTGGCCTTCCTGAGCTGCGTTTGTGAACTCTACTTTTACAAGTGAGTATTAGAAGCTGTGCTCAGTGAATGTTCTGGAGCCTTGTAGCCTGTTTGGTTATTGCCCTGGGAAACAGGCTCTGAAGCTCACGTGTAGATGCGTCTCGTAAATGGAGTTGCCTCACAATCAACCTTGAGAATAAGTGTTCTCATGGTAACTTCATAAAATATTGGTCAGATTTCCACTGTTAGGACAAAATTATGTTCTCAGATCTGCCACCCACGTCTCCACTCCAGCTTTTTGTTGACTACATGAGTTTTCTCACTGATACAGCAAGCAGGGTGGGAGTGTTGTAAACTGAGCTCTGCTGGAGGAGAAACTGCTGCTGTGTTTGCCTATCACAGTCAATTTCAGTGGAATACATTGATTGTTGTTGTCTGTAATGTATCTGCCAGCAGTGTTTACCTCCACTAAAAGCAGTAGCCTCAACATACAATTATCTTGTCTAAGCTAGATTTTCATTTTTACCTGCTGCCTCTTCATTTGTGGCTGTCAAACCATTCCCTTACGTGACTTCTCTGTTGGCAATAGTCTGGTTTTAAGAATGTGAGTGGTGGCTTTCTGCACAACGGGGTTTTGTGAGGGTTGGAAATTTCAGGCTGATGTTGCCACAGGTTATTGAGATCTGCAGGAGCACAACTGATGCTGGTAGAAGCCAAATCTCTTCTAGAGTTTTAGGTCTGAAATCCCAAGCCAGAAGCAGTTCATATACAGCTGTTCAGGTTGCCCTCAGCTCTTGGGAGGCTCCATGGATTGTTTGGGGTGCTGCATGCAGGCAATACTGTTTTTTTTATGTCCTGAGGATATTTCCGTGGTCTAATCCTCTTTGCCTTCCTTAGGGCTGTATGCAAGAAGTTTGGGCTCCATGTGGGCCGGCTGATGCTGGCCTTCTTGGTGCTCAGCACCGGGATGTTTTGCGCATCTGCAGGTAAGTTTGCAAAAAGAACCCTCCTGTTTCTTATTTTCACTGCAAATGAGTGTCCAGTGTAGCATCCAATGAAACAAACGAGAGGATTAGCCTTATCTTGGCCTTGTGTGTCTCTCCCGCTGCGGGACAGCTGTGCTGAGCCCTTTGTGTCCTCGTGTTGCAGCTTTCCTCCCAAGCAGTTTCTGCATGTACACGACGGTGATCGCCATGACGGGCTGGTACATGGACAAGACGTCTGTTGCGGTGCTGGGGGTGGCTGCCGGAGCCCTCGTGGGGTGGCCCTTCAGCGCAGCTCTTGGGTGAGGAGAGTTTTGCACTTTGTTTCTTGCCTTGTTGGGGAGAGCGTGGGAGCTGGAGGAAAAAAGTATCAGGGATTGATCTGGCAGCCTAGTCCAGGATTATTGCGACAGGCTTCCACAGCCTGATTGCTTTGCTTTTCAAGAACTTGGATTGGGAAGATTTCCTGGCCCTAATATTCTGAGAGTAAGACCTGAGGTAGATGACTGGAACGGGGAGTGGAAACAGAGGCCAGCAGAGTGATGGTTCTCTTCTAGCTTTGAAGGGACTGGAAAACCTGCAGCAGGGAATGACAAAGTCTCCAGTTGATACCTGGTCTCTCTTTCAGGCTCCCTATTGCCTTTGATTTGTTGATACTGAAGCGGAGGTGGAGAAGTTTCCTCAACTGGTGTGTGGTCTCATTGATCCTGTTTTTGGTAAGTGCCCGTAACAGCGCAGAGAGGGAATGGTTTGGGTTTGCAGTAGAAGGGGTGGGTTCCATTAAGAAAATCCCTTTTGGGCAGTGTGGTTGAAAGCTTCTGGCATTTTAAATAATGGAGACTTTCTTCCAGGTGCCCTTGGTGGTTGTGGACAGCTACTACTATGGGAAGCTGGTAGTTGCACCTCTCAACATTGTTTTGTACAATGTCTTCACCTCTCACGGACCTGATCTCTATGGTGAGTTGAAGATGATAAAACGAGAAGAGAGTTGAAGGTTTTCTTCCTGCTGCTGCCTTGCTGCCCTGACCCTCATCTGTTTTCTGAGGTGCTTTAAAGCCAAAGCATCCTGCCAGCTCCACAGGGCTGCAGTGCGAGCTCAGTGGCACACGATGTCTCTCTTGAGCTGGGAATCCACAGGCCGTGGTCTGATTTCTCACGCTGTGAGTTAAGCTGCTTTAGTTCACTTCCAGGTTCTGTAAAGCGTCCTGAGATGTCTCAGTGCCACAGCAGGGAGCTGTTAGTGCAGACGTGTCTGGCTGCTGCGTGAGTGCGGGTACCTGTGTGTGTGTGTCAGCTGTAATTGAGTTCACAACCGCTCTTCCTCGCAGTCGGGGGGGCAGAACTCGCCAAGGTGATGGTGCAGAGGCCGTAGTTCAGTTGGGTCTCTGCAGATTTCCTGATTCCAAGCTGTTCCTTATGGAATCTCCTTGTTTATTTGCTATCTGTATGGCCTGGGCTTTGCTAGGAGAGGCTGAGGTTACCATAAAGGCACCTTTGAAATCCCAGAGAAATAAGAAAGATTAATCATTGCACCCACTGCTGTTCTCAGGAGCCAGGACAGCCTTGACTCACTCAGGCTGCACTTGATCTCTCCATTTCTTTTGGATGAATCAATTGTGAGGAGAAAACAAAATCCTCCTGACATTGACAAGTTGGAGAGAGTCCGTGACAAAGAATAACAACAACGCTCAGGCTCCTGTTGCTGCTTTCTATAAGCTCTTCAAAGAGCCCAGAAATAGTCCTTCTTTTTTTTTTTTTTTTCACCTAAGCGGTATAAAAATTATCTACATTTTTCCAGTGACAGAGTTGAACACGGAGTAGGAAGTGTGCATTGCCTAAGCTTCCAAAAGGAAGAGGTGGCAAACAGAGGATTAATGTTTCATTTTTTCTAGTTTTTGTGTTAGCAGGCATGCAGAATGGATGCAGAAAACGCAGTTTTAGACAAGGTGTAGTTAGATGTGGATTTATTGCCATGGCAGATAACTAGGCCAGTGATCTCAGCAGGATTCCAGAAGGTGTTAGGGATGCCACGGAGAGCTGGAGTTGTGATAATTGATCATAATGTCAGATTTAGAGTGTGCGTTAAACGTTATGCTTCAGGGTTTGGGATATTCTCCTTATTTGAGAGACTGGTACTTAATCTGCAGGCAAATCAACTGTCTGCAAGGGGTTTCCTCATCCCTGGGAATTGCGCGACCCAAATCTTGGCTCCCAACCTTGATGACAACGTTATGTTGCCCCTTTGGGAGCTGCCACTGCGCTAAGTTGTTCGCATCAGACACTTCTAGAGCTGAAGAGTAGAGAACTGTTATTTCCAGTAGGGCTTCAAAGAGGCTGGTGGAAACTTCGGGGAGCTTAGGGTGCCAGATCCCAGTGCCGCCTCTGTCAGCTGTGTAAGATGTTCTCGGAGGGATGCGGTGGTGCTTGGCAGCGAGGCTTTCTCCGACAGTGCCCTGGGGGCTGTGTTTGCTGGTTCATTGGAAGGGCTCTTCTGGGTGGTGCCGAGTGGTGATTTGTTACTTGTGCTGGGGCACAGCGGGGCAGCAGCTGCTCTGCCGTCCGTATTCATCTCTGCAGGAAGGTTCGTGAGGCTGTTACTGTGAATTTTCTGTAAGGAAACTCCAGGCTCCGTCTCTCTGATAGGTTTTGGCACGGGCTGAGGCCTGACCTTTTCCACGCTGGTGCATTAGTTGTTTCCAGCAGCCTCCAGGGACCAATCTGTTCTGAAGTGTTTTATTCATAGTGACATTCATATAACATCCTCGGGCTAGTAAAAGAGCCTGCTTGAAATTCCTCTTTAATGCAGTGTGGCCAGGACAACGCTGTGTGTTTAGAGAGCTTCAAAACACTTGGGGAAAAATAACACTAGCAGGGGAGATGAAAGGCTGGCCAATCCCTTTTGGCTCCGGAGCTGGGATTTCCCAGCTTTCACATGGAGGGAGCAGGAGCTGCTGGAGGTTTCAAAGTCACCATCCCGTATCATCTTCAATGGAAGCGCCGCAGTGTTTTTCCTTTTGCCTGCAGACTGGAGTTCTGGAAACAAGGTTTGAGATAGACCTGTTGTCTTTAGGAGTGCAATCCTTCTGCATAAACAGATGCCCAGGGAGGGGGTTGAGTCACCATCCCTGTAGAGATTGAATGGACAGGTAGATAAGGTTCTCAGGGATGGTTTAGTAGTGGGCAGGTACGGTTGTACTTGATTTCCAAGCTTTTTTTCCAACCATATGATTCGGTGATTCTATGAAATGAATGTGATTCTGTGAATTCTGTGATTCTGTGAAATGCANTAAACCAAATGGTTCAGTGATTCTATGAAATGCCGCCTGTGCCATGAATATTCCCCCGGGAGATAAGGTTTCTAAGGGAAAGTCATAGTATCATCTGGTTGGAAAAGAGCTTCTAATCTGATATCCCTAAGCCCGATTCTGAGGCTTTGGCAGGTTTTTGTGTACGTAGGTACTCAGAATGCAGTTAGTGACAGTGGTTTTGTCCCCTGTCCTGTGGTCAGAGCCTTGACATAGGGAAGCTTTGTTCAACTTGGGCGGAATGCGCTGTTTGTGTGACACTTGACTCTGTTGAGTCCTGAAATGCAGAGAGCAGACTGTTTATTATCCTAGCACTGAATCAGACTCGCTTAGAGCGAGGGCCGTGACTCACGATCAAATTGTTGCGGCGTAGTTACTGCTTAACAACTGAGCTCCAGTTCCTGTCTGCACGCAGGCTCTCAGCCTGTGGCAAACGCAGGGTGGAGACCTTGGCTGAAGCCCATTTTGCAGCTCCTCTGCTTTGTCCTGAGCCGCCCTCGCCATTGCTGTGGTCAAGCTGCAGCACGGTAGCTCGTTAGGTTCTATTAACTTGTGTGTGATTTCGCTGTCTGGAATCGCTCGTGGAGCCTGTCGCTGAGCACAAAGTTCAGACCGGTTTCTGACTCGGTGTCTGATAGTGCTTCCAGTTAATTATCCCCATGAAACCACAGGGCCACGACAGGGCCACGATGTTCTTCTCACTCTCTCCCTCATGTGCTCAACTCTAGCACGAGGGATACTCGCGGGGAGGTAAATCTGTTGGGGCCTGAAGGCGATGCTGTGGATGCATTTTCCCATCAGTACTGTGCACGGGGAGTTCTTTAGTGCTCCTCCCTGCTTGAAAGAGGTTGTTCTGGACCAGGACTTCTTGTGTGCCATGGGGTTGTTCTTTTTTTATATCGCAGTTCTTTCTCAGATCACCTTCAGTGGGTAATAAGAATAAAAACATTTAGCCCTGGGAGGCATTGAGACTGAGTGTCTCTGAGCGGGTGAGTCACCGCAGTGACCGAGCCTACTGCTTCTTGCCTGGTGGCTGTGAGTTATTTAACTCTCCTTTGGAATGCACTGTTCTCCTTTCATAGGGTTTTTTCCCTGTTCCTTACTCAGAGAAGAAAATCCCTTACTCTAATGGCTCTTTGCCTTCAGTGCGAATAGCTAAAGGTTTCCTGAGTGAACCTCAGTTGCTTGGACTCACCCATAGTGACTCCCGTGACACGTTTCTGACCTTGCTGGTACAGCTTCGTGTCATATTTAGCTGAAGGAGCTGCAGAAGTTTTGGGTTTTCCTTGCTGCTTTTCAGTTGTCTGATTAATTTCAACATGGACCCTATTTAAGTGGCTCTGATTGCAGGAAATTGCTGCGGCGGGTGACACATGTCACAACAGAGCTGTGATTAAAGCCCCCGCGTGTCATTTACTGGCTGATTGAGCTAATCGTGCTGCGAGAGAGAGTGGCAAACGTGTGGAGAGGAGTTGGCATTCCTTATTGTTCAGGAGTTTGAGCATCTTGAATTAAAAGCCCAAATAGATGATAGTTGAACTGGACTGCTGTTACTTCTAGATCTCATACACGTTTGTATTTAAAAACTCTTGTTTCCTTTCTCATCTTTTAGGTACGGAACCCTGGTCCTTCTATTTCATCAATGGCTTTCTCAATTTCAATGTGGCATTTGTTTTGGCTCTGCTTGTGCTGCCACTGACTTGTCTGATGGAGTGTCTGCTTCACAAGTTTCGTGGTGAGTATAAGAGAGCTTTGAGAGCCAAGCACAGCCAGCCTGGACCTCAGTGTTGGTGCTGGAGGGGGAGCTTGCCTGCCAAAGAGCAACTTTCCTTTATTGGAAGTGAAATTGTGCTCAGGGAAAGCCTTTATGATAATAGGAGAGTTCTTAGATGTTGTTACTGGGTTCAGTGTTGATCCCACACCGGAGAGAACAGGCAGTGAGATGCATCCACTTACATGCTGCCTGCACAAGGGCAGAAACGTGTTTTCCTCTTTTTAGGATGATCCCTGTGTTCCCTGCCTCTGCCTCCAGAGCAGCAATGTGTAATCGAGGCAGAAATATCCATACCCAGAGCAAGCTTCACAAGTTGTGTGGCACAAAACCTTCAGTGAGACATGCAAATGTGTTAGAAATAGCCCAGGATCGAAGCTGGACTCTCCTGTGAACTGCGAAAGGCTCTCGACTCGCAGGATGGAGCCAGCCCTGCTGCTCCCACGCTTTGTGGAAACACTGACAGTGGAGAAAGGAGGAACCAGAATATTCCTTACTTCACGTTGGGCTTTCTCCTAAATAAAATGACATCAGTTTAAACACATGACACTCGGCAAGTGACTCTAGAGAGGAAAAAGGTGTTGAGGAAGTGTGAATCCTTCTCTGCTGCTTTCCTAATATTCTTTTAAGTGTCAGCAGCCTCCATCAGTCCAGTTAGGGGTTCACCCTCTGATTTTTTACTGAATGTAAGAAACAATAACTTCATAATCCTTGCTGAAAATGTATGTTAATGGGTTTTTGCTTAAATCTTTCTCTTGGCTGTGACTGGCATGCTGTCAGAAACCAGTAAAAGCTCAGTGGGAGATCCTGTAAATGCAAGAGTTCCTGCTGTTCACTCGGTGTTCTTGTGCTTAACAGCAGGAGCGATTCTGCCAAGCGCTTTGTTCTTATTGTCTGCGAAATGCCGTTAGCTTAATTGCTTAACTCTGCTGTTGGGAGGAGCAAGGGGGCAGAACAGGGACTGAAAGTCGTCAGGCGCCGTAAAACCCCTCAGTGTGACTAAAATTCAGGGTAATTGTTGTTATTTTTGAATCGCTTATTTCCTCCGTTAAGCAGGAGGTGCCTGAGAGACCTCTCACGCTGTTATTTTTGTAATGAAGGTTGTGGAAACATCAGTCGCTAAACAACCATTTCTAAGTGGAAGGGCAGGTCCAGAGGAGATCCTTCCTGGTCTGGGCATGAGCAGGAAACCTGGTGCTTGGTGAAGCGCTGGAAAAGGCCGCCCAGGGCACTGGGGGAGTCACCATCCCTGGAGGGGTTAAAAGAACGTGTGGACATGGCACTTGAGTACACGGTTTAGTAGCTCCAGTGGGGTTGAGCTGACAGTTGGACTCCATCTTAGAGGTCTTTTCCAGCCTTAAAGATTGATTCTATGACTGTTTGGATATGTCAGTTCTTGATGGGTTTTGTCTCTTTCACTTCTAGTACTGCAGTCCCTCATTTTCTGCTTTGGCCTTCTAAAGTCTCGAAATTGTTAGTATGGTAGGAATCTACAGAAATTCTCTGATCAAAATTCTATTCTGCCTGTTCGGAGATGTTGCCTGGATTTTAGCAACACGGCTGCTTAGAACATGGTGTGTTTGAGTCTGAAGGTGATGGGTTGGGTCTGAAGAATGGGCTTTAGAATGGAAGATATGATTGTGTGAGAGGGGGAATAGGAAAGAAAACCTCATTCTTACATTTCCACTTTGCTGAGTGTTTATTTCTTTCAGTTCAGAATCTGGGCCGTCCCTACTGGCTGACGCTATCTCCCATGTACATTTGGATCATGATTTTCTTCATTCAGCCCCACAAAGAGGAGAGGTTTCTCTTTCCCATCTATCCCCTCATCTGCCTCTGCAGTGCTGTGGCTCTTTCTGCTCTTCAGGTGAGTTTTAGTGGAACATACTTTTTTTTAATGAGCTTGCCGACTTCTTTAACTTTGCATCCCAAAGCTTGAGAACATCTGCAGAATATCTGTGTCTGTGTCACAATCTATAGCAATTACACAGGTCAGGACTGTCCTCTGTAACTGGTGAATATCGTCTTTAATCAGTTAGCTGGTCCAGTTTCCATTTTTGAACTTTGTTTCATCAATGGCTTTGAGACTCTGGAAGCAAAATGCACAACCATTCTGATAAGAAGTGTGTATGTGTCGCTCATTTTACTAGTTAAACCATAATCTTCCTCTAGAGCTTGGTTGAGAGTATATGGAAAACACTTCGCCCTCTGTAAGATGTGATGTAAAACCAAAACTATTAGGGATTTCCCTCCTGAGCGTTGTACAGAGTGAGCTCATCAAATAATCCTGGACTTGAGCTCAGACAGCTTTACAGCCGGCTCAAAAAGATCAAGTGTCGTGGCTTTATAAGGTGATCGCATTAGGAGCTTGTCCAGGGTTGTGTAAAGGGACAAATGGTCGAGAGTATTTCCTTGCCACTAATTATTTCATCATGACTTTGAGCTGTCTTCCCGTCCCACTTGGGGATTTCTGGTGAGGAGCAGTTGTGATGTTGCAGTGCCCGTACAGAGCAACCGCAGAGCAACCAAGAGATTGGTCACTTCCATATAGGTTTGTGCCTCCTTTATCTGCTGTTAAACGAGCTTTCAGAGGCAGGAGTATGTGTGTATGGGAAATGCATTTTGTTGTGCCCTAGTAGGAATCCTCCACTGGTTTGAAAAAGGAACCTTGTTCAGGCACTGGGAAATGGAGCTGGACACTTGCAAGAGCCAAAAATTGGATGTTTAGTAAATATCACTTGAAACACTTCAGAGAGTAAAGCACTAATGTAGATTGATATAAACTTTCCCAAAGCTGAAAATTACTCATTTTCCTCTGTGAAGGAGGTGCAGGAACGCAGTCTTAAGTCCCTGTTAGAGCCTATTCCAGCTGTTCGGCCTCATCCTGCTGTTACTCCTCCGTCCTGCTAAGCCCTGCAGGCTGTTGCTGTATGGGGCTCCCCACAGGCCTACACCCAGTCTGAGCACTCCCACTCCCCCCTAGCTCGGTTGATCTCCCGTTACCGCTGACGCTTCGCAGGGCTAAGCTGAGCACCCCCGATGCGTTTCAGTCCTTGCGTTCGTAGAGGATCAAGCTCTGTGGTGTCAGCAGTTTGACTGAGAATCGCTGCGAGCTGTCAGAACATTCGTCAGAGGGCAGTGGTTCAGGACCTAAGCCAAATACGGCTGTAGGAACATCTCGTCTATATTTCTGTCCTGCCTATTTTAACGTGGTTTGATGACATTTTGCCTGTATTCAGCTGAGGATTCAGAACTGGTTGCCCACTAGTGGTACAGGCCTCTTGGAGTCTGCTCCTCCAACCACGTGGATCTGGCTGTTATGGGAAAATGCAAACAAGACAAGAGGAATAAAAACCAGATCAGGATAGGAAGTGAATAATCACTTCTGGAGGAGGGACAGATCAAGCCAAGCATTGGCTGAAGTTCCTCCTGGGTATTCCCAGAAAGGCTTTTAAATTAGTAAAACCTGAAAAGAGCTTTTCTGTTAACAGTTTCAGAGTGGTTTGTGTTTAAAGTTGGGCACAGAATGTGTTGTGTGTTTTGTTATCCACACAGACGGGGTAAACAACCACAGATCACTCAGTAAATCTGGGTCCTGAGACTTCTCTTAGCAGGGAGGGTCAGTCCCGTGTCGGTGGCGAGGGCTGCGTCTGTAGGGAGGTTCTACAGAAAGTGTCTGGAAGGGACCCTTGCTGCTGGTTCACATGGGAACAACCACACTGGAGTCCTAGTAGAGAGCTTTACAGCATGACTAGAGGCCCTCCTGGGGAAACGGGTGGAAGAGGACTTGAAATACCCTAAATTATCAGTTAAGAAATGTCACCAAAGTGTGCGAATTCCTGGGTCTGAGTTAAAAACTGAAGGCCGAAGATGTGGTGGGAGATGCAGGCAGTGCTGTAAAATTCTTAAGAAAATCAGAATTTTGCTAAGTCTTAATCAGATTGTGAGTAGTTTTATATTGTTTTTGCTTTTGCTCCTTGTTCAGAAATGTTACCACTTCATATTCCAGCGCTACCGCCTGGAACATTACACCATCTCCTCCAACTGGCTGGCGCTGGGGACGGTCCTTCTCTTTGGCCTTTTGTCGTTGTCACGCTCTGTTGCCTTATTCAGAGGTTGGTATTTCAGGCTTGTTCTGTGTTTTCCTGGGTATTTGTCTTGGCAAAGCCCCTTCTCCGGGGCTGCCAAAGGTTTGGTGCTTTCACTATGGCAGCACAGGAGAAATAAGGAACCGCGGCAGTTTGGATGCCGTTGGTGCAGGGAAAGGAATCAATTCTAATGGGGAGGTTTAGGGGAGGTCTTAGGGAGAAATGTTTTCCTGTGAGGGGACAGGGAGCTTGGAACCGGATGGGCTTTGAGGTCCCTTCCAGCCCAAACCATCCTGTGATTCCATGATTAAGGGATTCATACATGAGTGTATATATTCAGGTAGGTGCGAATGTATCACTAGAATTCTCTCAGGTAAAAATCTGCTGCCCTTCACCTTCAGCCCGTACTATATTAATATGAACCTGTCCCCAGACTAATGTCGAAGCACATAGTTCAACTTCCAAACTTATGACCCCCCTTGAAAAAGCCTTTTCCTGTGTAAAACTTGTAATTAGGTGCTTGGGTCCTTAATGGAGATGGATTAAATATGGTCCTTGAGTACCTTCTTTACTCGGAGCCATTCAGTGAACCTTCCCACCTTGTCATTATTATTCTTCCTTGGTGGTGGCCCTTGGCAGGGCAGGAGAAGGCAAATAAACGTGGTGGGGCCCTTCTAGAAGGAGGGGGAGCTTTGGAATCCAGCCACTTTTTGGGTCCAAAATCATTTATTCGAGAAGTTATTACTTAAAACCTTAAGTATGAGCAATTCTTTGTAGTCTCTCAAAAGCAGCGATGTGAACGCCACCTATTTCTTTAGCCTCATTAACCACTGTCTGCCTCTGCCAGGCTACCACGGGCCCCTGGACCTGTACCCAGAATTCCACCGGATTGCTACTGATCCCAGCATTCACACGGTGCCGGAGGGGAGACCAGTTAACGTCTGCGTGGGCAAGGAGTGGCACAGATTTCCAAGCAGCTTCCTCCTGCCCGATAAGTAAGTTGTTTAATGGAAAAGGTACAATTTGGGGAGGTTCGTAAGCAGGGACACTTCTCATAAGATGTATTTAAGGGAGTAACCTTCAAGACCTTGTGTCTCTGTTGATACCAGCAGATCCAAACCAAAGGATTCTGAAGTTTGTTGTCAGGGATTACGTTGGCCATGAGCTACTGCAGATTTGTAGTGTGGCTGCTCCCGTCATGGGGCTGCCTGCCCTCGCCAATGGTGTGTCCTTAGTTGTGCTTTTGCTTTTCTCCACACAAAACGTTGCTGACTCCTGCCTTTTCCTGCTGGGATTTCTGACGCTCTTCTCGCAGCTGGCAGCTCCAGTTCATCCTGTCGGAATTCAGGGGCCAGTTACCAAAACCGTTCGCCAAGGGACCAATGGCCACACGGATCATTCCCACTGACATGAATGACCAAAACAAGGAGGAGCCATCTCGATACGTAAGGATTATGGTCCTATTTTCTTTCTCATCCTGTATGGATTATATTAGTATAATGTCTAGGATTAGGTCTCCCCGTTTTGTTTCCCAGGGGCCATACAAGTTACAGAACCAAAACGGGCTCTCTGAAGCACTTGGAAATTCCCTGTTTTTTTGTGAGTGGTTTCTGCTTGCCTGTTTTTCATTTAAAGACATAATAATGATTAAAAAAAAAGAAGCAGAAGGAGTAATAATTCCTAGTTATTGCGGTTTGGGGGTTGGTATAATGTGCTACTGTGATCACAGGAGAGCGAACTGAATGAGCAGTTTGAAATCCCCCACAGAAAACGTTCGTCACTGAGCAGGGATAGAAATTTTCCTTTGTGCTTCCCTTTTTATATATCAATGTATTCATCATGTTTGCAACTGAGGAGGAGGCACTTAATTTGGAACGTGGCTGGGACGGTTGCGTCAGTGATTTCAATGGGAATCAGTTGAGATAACGCGTACCAGTGTTATCGATTTGTTCCTTTTCCTGGTTGTGTCGTGTCGCCTAAACAAGAACAACGCACACAGAGTTATAGAATCATGGAGTCATGGGATGGTTTGGGTCAGAAGGGACCTCAAAGCCCATCCAATCCCACCCCTGCAAGGGCAGGGACACCTCCCACTGGATCAGGGGCTTCAAGCCCCATCCAACCTGGCCTTGAGCACGTCCAAGGATGAGCCAGCTGCTCTGGGCAACCTGGACCAGCACCTCACACTCTTAGGATGAAAAATTTCTTCCTAATATCTAATCTAAACCTTCCCCCTTCCAATTTAAAGCCATTGCTCCTCATCCTATCACGATGCCTTTGTAAAAAGTTCCTCCCCACCTTTCCCAGAGCCTCTTTCAGTGCTGGAAGCTGCTCTGAGTTCTCCCTGCAGCCCTCTCCAGGCTGAACAACCCGAACTCTCTCAGCCTGTCCTCACATCAGATGAGTATTTCAAATTATTGTCAGCTAACTTCTTTAAAATTCCTTAGCAGGTTCAATCTTAGCAGAGCACCAAATATTCTGTGTAGTGCAGTAGATACTTAGTCATCCCTTCTTTTTCGTCCTGTGGGTCGGATGAGAGAAACTGCCCAGAAGTGCATCATCCTTTCTTCATTCCCTCCTAGTGTCGTGGAGGTCACCTTTGGTGTGTCCTTCTGTGCACGGGGAGTTGCTCCTGGCTAATGGAACAACCAGGTGTCTAGTTTACTGGAACAGGTCTGTCCTGACTGGAGACAGTGGGTTAGTGCCTGTTGGACACGGTACAAGCACGTGTGATGCGCTCACAGAAGCAGGAGGAAGGCAGCACTGTAACACAGGAGCCAACTGCGTGGGTAAAGTGGGGATCAGCCCTCTGGGTTAAAGCTCCTTTATTTTGAGCCTCATTATGTAGTTACTGGAAATGGGAAGGAGGCGTGTTCCCACCTGAGAGGAACTGTCTGCTGCAGTGCATTTAATTTACGGAATCTTGTGCTGCGGGGTATTTTTAGCACAGACAGCTGGCTGCTGCGCAGCCTGTGACTAATGGAGCACAGCACACGGTTGTTTCAGGAGTGTTTCTTAACGTCACCTTACAATTTTGTTGTTTCTCGTGTAAGCAGAGGGAGCTAGGGCATTAGAAATAAGCTCCTAAAGGTGTATTTTAAATGGGGTTTTGAGACTTTTATTTCTGATCTGCTAATAACGCCAAGAGAACAAGACCTTGCTCAAGTTTAGTGAGGTTATGGGTGCAAACATACCTGGGTTTTTAAAAGGAAAGAAGTTAGCAAGCACTGGCGAAAGAATCATCGTAACAAATATAAATAGCAATAGTGTGTTGGTCATATAAAAGGGAGAAGACAAATGGTTCAGAAGGATTATCAGAGCCACACACGGCTCAGAACCAATTAATGGCTGCAGAGAGAGACTGATCTCTCAGTTCCAGGTGTAAGTATCTATTGCTGCTTTGCTTGAACATTGAAGAGTAAATCTCAGTGCTTCTGTTGTTATGAGACACTGAAAGAGTGATTTGATCTTCTTGTTTTGCAATTCTTCCTTCCTTAATCATGTTGAACAGCACTTACCTTGTACTTGTCCTGCTGGGGAGATGCATTTGTCTCTGAAACTGCTAAGGAAGAGATAAGGAGTATTATCTCTTACAAAGATGTATCCAGGCAGGAACAGTAGGTCACGCCTAAAAGTGAAAACTATCAAAAACTCCTGACTTCAGAGGAAGAATTTCAGTTACTTTATTTTCACTTCTTTTCCAATTCATAGAATCATGGTTTGGGTTGGAAGGGACCTCCAAGCCCATCCAGTCCCACCCCTCCCACTGGATCAGGGGCTCCCAGCCCCATCCAACCTGGCCTGGAACCCCTCCAGGGATGGGGCAGCCACCCCTGCTCTGGGCAACCTGGGCCAGGGCCTCCCCACCCTCACAGCAAAACATTTCTCCCTAAGATCTCACCATCCACATGTACTGGGAGTGCCAGCCCTTTTAGGAGAGCCTTTGGAACGAGCGAAACTCAGTGCTTGAGGCAGTTACTTGTCTTTGAATGACTCTACAATCACTTACAGAAAAACTTAGTGGCTTGGGAGTCTTTTTGCTAATGAGCCAGAACCTCTCTCAGGGCCTGGAATGTTCTCACATAGTGCAAGCAGTTGATTCCACATCCTCCTCAGCTGAGTTTCCTGTGGTGTAATTTCATTTGCTGCTCAGTTGTGATGCCACAGACCCATCTGGTATCCACCTAATTAAATTGTTTTCAGCTTAAATTGTTCCAATAAACCCCAAAGGTGCTGCAGAAAAGGGGATGCAAGCATGTCCAAGGAAGTCAGCAATAACATTTTG
>WAAB01021328.1:49950-115813 GCA_013389865.1 Piaya cayana
ATGGGGGGGGCTGTTAGCCAGAAAGGATGTGGGATATTCCTATAAATGAATAGTACAGCCTGTCCATGTCCAAGAGCGATCTCCCCAGCAGGAAGGAGAAGGTTGCATAACACAAGTCTCCCGAGGACATTGCCCACAGCTCTTTTAGCTGCGAGGTCACACACACAATTAATTTCTGTGATGTTGCTTCCTCGAATGCATTTTCATAATTTGGCAGGGTGTTGCCAAACAGTTTGGTCGGGGCAGTGCGGTTACTTGCGTCACAGGCAGCTGATAAAGGCATGACTGTTCCCAGTCCACATGGTCGGAGAGGTGCAATGTGATGTCCATCTGCTGTGAGTGAGTCAGCGAGGCCCCTCGGCGCTGCGGGACGGGTTATCCGTGCACAAAACCCACCTTCATCTCTGCCAGACAACAAACTTACTCTACCGGATCTGTTTTCCGTGATTCTGCTTAAGCCTTGCTGCATGATGACGAGTCCAGTAGAGTTAACAGAGTTAGGAGGTTTTGGAGCTTGTGTAATCCCTTGTGGATAACTCATATTGGTCTGTACGTGTTCTGAGCCAAACGTGCTGGAGTTGTGTGCAAACGATAGTAAAAGCACTTCCAAAGAAGGCATGAAGAATTAGGTGAGCGAGAGGGATTTTCGCTGCAGAGAGTTGGCTGATGCCTTTTCTTACAGGAGGATCAACGGGAGCATGAGGCACTGGCTCCCCTCAGCCTGACCTAGCGTGTACTTTTGTCTGTCTTAGGCAGCGGGTCAAGGCTTTATTGTGTGAGCTTGAGTGCACGTTCTTTAGGGCCACGATAGCACCTACATGGGGTGTTAACTGGCAGGGTATTTGGATATTTAACCATTACACACAGCTCATGAACACGACAAACGAGTGCTGGGCCCCTCTACTTCCCAGCATCCGTGTTTGGTGTTCCCCCAGTCTGCAGGAACATTCCTTTGAATGTGCCTTGACATAAGGTGCCCTTCTCGCTGTTGTGCATCCACTTTGGAGCGGGATTCATGAATTGCTGTTACAGGAGTGACAGGAGCAGTTACCCACAGGTCATTCAAGATGAGAGGATACACTGGAAACTGTAAAAGTCTGTCCTTTCCTGAGGTCTTATCAGTGATTTGCAGGGGGGGGGAAGGAGGAACAGGCTTATTAAATAACAAATTATGTGTGAGACAGTACATCATTAGAATTGAAAGTTATTTTGACAACTTGGAGAAAGGATCTGGAAAAAACCAGGGTGAAATACATGGACAGTGCACTTGACAGAAATAGTTCAGGGAAAACACGCACCTTGAATAGCAGCCAGTTGGGCCCAAATCCCTTGGGAAAAGATCCAAGGGGGCCACAAATCATTGGATTGATGCAAGTCAGCAATGTCACGCTGCTGTGTAAAGAGATGAGCCGCGCGGAGGGTTGTGTGCGCAGGAGGATGTTGTGTAACTGCTGCTTTGCTGCTCGGCTTTAGCAAATCCTTCATTGAAGTGCTGCGTCCTGATGAATGTGTGTTCAGGAGAGATGGGAGTGATTTGAGATCCCCAAGGATGATCACAGGGGCAAAAAACATGGTTGTAGAGTAAAATAGAGCCGTAAAGACAAGGGGCATCTAGAGTTGCAGAACCCTAGTATGTAAAACCTGCCATGAAGATGATGTTTTCCTTGTTCGTGACATAAAACAAGTAGGAGCAGGCGTGAACTGAGATAGAAAAGGATTCAGTGTAGACATCAGGAAACCTTTCTAAAAACAAAGATAGTGAAATATTTCGCCTGGGCAGCCTGTGGAGTCAGCATTTTAAGAAGCCTTTAATAGCTAATTAGACAACCACCAGCAAAAACATCAACAGAATTCGTTCTGCTGCCTCAGGTTCCCCTTTGTGTCTTGAGGGGTGTTCTTGCAGGGGTTCTTGCTCAGGGGGGGACCCTTGGATTCTCCTCTTATGACCAGAGCGGTACCTTGTATTGCCCCGTGAAGGTTTTATTTGAAAGCTTTTTAAATATTTCACCGTGTGTCCTGTGTGAAGCATTTTGCTTCTTGCTGGAAACGTAACCCCCTTCTCCTCAATAAGTAACAGCCTGTATAAATGACCACAATACAACCAGAAGGAAATAAACCACAAGAATGTCTTTCTTTCTGCAGATTGACATTTCCAAATGCCATTATCTGGTGGATTTGGACACAGCAGCTGAAACCCCCCGGGAGCCAAGGTATTCCTCCAACAAAGAGGAGTGGATAACCATTGCCTACAAGCCATTCCTAGATGCTTCCAGGTAAGCTCTACACGTTTGAGTTGGGGGAGAGAGACTAGCAGGTCTGTGGACTAATTCTGCTCAATTATCCACTTGCAAAAGTAGCTGCACACGTGGAGGGAAGATGCACTGGCAAATGCCAGCTTGAAATACAGCTTGCAGTGAAGGCAGCTCACTGGCCACAGCGGAACCTTTGTCAAGCTTGTAGTGCAGTATTTATGGCCTAGGTTATTATTTTTAAGAAGAATCCTCCCTGTACACTTCGTGCTGAAGTGATATTTTTTTGGTTTGCTTTCTGAAGGGCTGAGGTGTTTGTCATCTCCTCCCAACAGGCTGCTGAATCTGCTGCCTTGTTGCAATCCAATCCAAGGCAGGTGTCAGTCGGTCCCAAAGAGCTTGAGCGCTTCCAGGTCCCGTGAATGCTGGCAGAGAGAGGAGGCAGCCAGTGAGAAGTCAGCAGGGTCGTGGTTTTATGAGGCATCAGAGAACCCGTGGAGGAGACCTCTGTTAGAATCTGTTCTTTATTAGTTCTACTGTGCGCTGAACAACTTGCTTTTGTGCCTGAAAAGGGATTTCTGTGAGAAGCAGAGATTGAAATTGCTGTCCTCTGGGCTAACGTGGATGGAATCAGAGTTGTCCGAGTGGGAATGTTGTTACTACATTCCTGCAGATACAGAACCCCTCAGTTCAGGATGGTGATTCCGTCATTTAACGCTCTGGTCATGTTGCTGTCATAGCAGGAGAGAGGTGAACTGGAAAAATCTTGGTAAAAATCTAACAGAGTTCAGTGCTCTCCTGTTTTCCATGTGAGACCTTATTACTTCCTAGGAATAGGACTCTCCAGGGAGAGGGGCTGGCAAAAGCAGTTGAACAGTGAGAAAGACGGATAATGTTAGAGCAGCTCCCAGGAGCACTCTAATGTTCCTGGCTTGCTGACACAAACAAGTTTTCTTGGCAAGGACTTGCAGAAACTGTTTTGCGAGAGACCTGCTGTTCCATTCTCCAGTGAGATGGCCAATGAGCCTCAGTAACGAGGCTACAGAAGCGTCTGACAGTGCCTTTGCTCCATTTGTGAGGAGAGAGTTGAGTGTGTGGCTGTGGCCTTAACACAGGATGGACCCGAGTGTTTCGAATCCTCTGTTTTCACTCAGATTTTTGTGTTCATTCCTAATGTGGCTTGGGATTTTTCCTGTAAGGTGTGCACACCCCTGACGCCATCTCAATCCTGACCCTGCTGCAGCCTGTGCTGCCGACTGGAATCGCTGCAAGGAGTTAAGCTGGAGCCAAGCGTACTGCTCTGAACTGAATCCTTGTCACTCCTCACTGCTTTAATGCTGTTTCCATATGAGTCACTCCGTGACATTTTTTCTTCCCCCCCTCCTTTTAAGGGGAAATCAATAGGATTAAAGAATTTCCCTTTTTTGCAGCTAACTCCCTGTGTTCTGCCAAGCACAAATACCTGGCTGGTTCCTCAGGAATTTGCTGGGATCAGGGGTAGCTGCGGTGTTGCGACTCTGTCCTTCTAGGGGAAAAGCTGTCAGAGCGCTTCCTGCCAGACACAGGCTGGTAACTTATTCCCAGGCTCGGCAGCGAAAACCTGCGCAATCATTTTGATTGGCTGTATGATACTGTGTGTTGCATTTAGATCATCAAAACCCCAGCGAGATTCCCAAGCGGAATATGTTCTGTTGGCTAAGAATCTCTGCAAGCCTGCAGCCAGACCCTGCTCTCTCGCTCAGTACCGGGATGTGGGTTTCTGTGTGTGGTCCTTCCTGGCTGGCTGGTGCCTCTGGAAGTCGTGGCTTGGCTTGTTGGAGCAAAGGTTGCGTCTCACCATGGAGCAGCAGCTCGTGAGGAGCTGGGAGTCACAGGAAGAGCCTGAAACTTCAGAGCGTAGTGACCATGCTAATGATGAGATGCAGGGGCTGAACCCTGGGTTGGGAAAGGACGAGTGTTCTCCCTGGCTAAACATCCCTGAGACCTTAGAACATGTCACCTAAATGTGGTGGGGAGGGAAGGAGAGCTCTCTGGCTGCTGTCTCTGACGTTGCTTCATTGGTAGGAGACTGGGATAGAAGAGGGCATGTCCCGAGAGGAGCTCAGGCAATGAGATCCTTAGCCCTGCTGGTGTCGCCTGTCAGCCTCCTCTGCTCCTATTCTTCTGCTGCTTGGAAATTCTCCATGCTGCTCCTTATCAACTCCTCACAGCTGGAGCAGAGGGGAGGTGTGGTGCCTTCACCAGTGGAGGAGGCCGGGTTGCCATAGCAGCAGGTCTGATTTCCATCCCTGCTGTTCGTACTTCCAGAGCTCCCGCAGTTCGGAGCGCTGAGCTCTGTCCCTTCATCTCATCTCGAGCAGTCGGCAGCTCAAGTGCTGGGAAAGGACTAGAAGGGCGTGTGCTTACCTGGGGGTGTCGCTGATATTGAGGGGTGAGAGATCCATCTTGTCACCCTGCTTGTCTGACACAGTTTCTGTTGCCCCTGAAGAACAACAGCAAAGCAGGAGGGAAGTGTAGCCGTGGGCACAGCTCCAAGACAACTCATGGTGCAGTGAAGAGCAGAAAGAACAACCATGCAAGGTCTGATCTGCCCTGGTTTTCAGTCAGTGCATCCCAGCACTACTAGGAAGATACAGAGAGCAGGAGGAACAGCAGCATCACTTAGTGAACTGAGGTGTGAGGGATGCTGCCGGGGTGGGTTCCAGGTCTGCAGCAACGTGGCTGCACAGCCAGGAGCTTTGGGATTAAAAAAACCCATCAGACCCCTCCCCACCCAACCGCAAGCTCCAGCCCTTGTTCTCTGAAAAGAAATGACCCCAGCAGTTCAATTCGCTCCTGCTGAACCAGAGGCTTCTGGGACTCGCTGCGAGTCTCACATTGACGTCAGCAAGTGCAAATGTAAATCTCAACTGGCTCTGATAAATGGTGCTGCTAATTGAATTAGAGAGCACTCCAAGCCACCAGCTAATTATGCTCCTCAGGAAGCCGCTTTGTCCAGGTCCATTTAATTCTATATTGGCTGAGCGCTCCAAATCTGGCACAGAAGAGGGGAAATATATTACAGCTCCCCTCTGAGGAGCACATATTTTCCAGCTCTTTAGGCTGAGCCGTCTGCTTGCTCCGAATGCTTGGGTTTTCCATCAAAAAATATATTCTTAGTGCAAAATTAACGATCGGTCATTGTGTTCTAGCATATCGTTACCTCAGCTTGATAAGAGAGTCTGTCTTGTTCCCTTTAATGGTGCTTTCTTCTGTCTCACATCAAGTGTTTTCCCTGCCTTTGTTTTACAGGTTGCTAAATTGCTTCTTCAGTGCATGGTTGGTACCAAATTTAACACCTGGGTAGTGCAAATGTTAATGGATTTTCAGAGAGCTCCGATGATGAGCTTCCTCTGTGTGTGTGTGTGTAGTTAGAAGGTATTTAGGTCCTTTCTGCACAGCGGAGATTCAGCTTCCCTCTGCCTCTTCTTCCTGCCGTTCCTTTCTCTTCATCCTTCCCATGCTTCTTTCTGAATTCTGCTGTCAGGGGGTAAGAAGTTTGAGGTACAGGATGCAGTTAGGAAGAATCTCTCACCAATACACGGATCTAACGGCTTCCTTTCCATGTCAGTGAGCTTGACACGGGGACTGGAGCATCTTCACTCAGCAGTCCTCCTTCCCACTCCAGAAGAGCCTCCGCTGGTGCTAGGAGAGCAAGGCTGATGGGTTGTTTGCCCCTCGAGTCCAGTGGGTAGTTTGCAGAAATACACTTAAAAATGACATTGTGATTCCAGCTAGGTTGGCCTAGTGGCAACTGTGCTTCTGTCCTAACTGGGAGCTGCAGTCGCTCACCTAGAAACCGAAAAACTGGATAAGAATTTCCCAGAATGTGGGATGTCTCATGTCTGGAGCCCAGCGAGGGCTGGGCAGCGTTTGCTTGTTGCCTGGTTCCAGCCTGGAGCTGCAGCTGGAAGAGCCCAGAGCTGCATCCGTGTTCCAGCAGCATTGCAGGAGACCCTTGGCTGCCCAGCTTGGAGTGATTGCAGCCCTAATCTTGCTGCCTGCGTGCTGCTCGGGAGCTCTGTGCTGATTAAGGCTGCGCACACTCCCCGTCTCTGGGTGACAAATTTAGAAGCGAATGCAAATAGAACATTATATATATATTCCCTGTCATCTGTCATCCCAGCCCCTTCCCTGTGCCATCTGTTGTCTGAGGTTGAAGAGCCTGACAAAGGGAGGTGACGGGAGGTGAAGACTCCCTGTCTGAATTTAAAGCTCTGTCATGACTTCCTGAGCATCAGCAGCTGCCGCTCTCCCATGGCCAAGAGCAGCACCCAGGGCTTTGCTGCTGTGTAGTGAGCAGCAGCAGAGAGAGCAGCCTTGTGCTCGTGTCCAGTCAGAATCCTTTCAGGGAGGCAGTTGCTGCTGGATGAATACGAGAGCTGAGCTTCCAGCAGTGGAGCAGAGGTGATGCTGCTGCCATTTACGGTGCCGTATTCAGGGGGTGAACCGGGTGCTGTTGTCTGACTGCTGTCAGCTCCACGTCTGGTCCAAGCCACTGGGAGCATTCTCAGACTGTCCTCGGGACCTCGGCCATCGGCTGAAGCTGCCGCCTTCCTCTCTGTCCCTGAGCGAAACCACACAAGGCTAATTCAACAAATTACTTCATCTCAACCCAAGCACACACCCCCAGCTCTGGGGAATTGTGCTACTTTCTGTTGCTTTCTTACAACTTCGCAGAAAACTGCTGCTCTACCTCGTTTCTCTTTTTTTTTTAAACATCATCCCAAGCAGCTTGAACACAGTTGCTTTTTCTTGGTTTTCTTTTGTTGTTCTTCGCTAAAGGGAGTTGAAGTGAGACCCCACCGCTCATGGGGAGCAGCCGCAGGAGCTGTGGTGGGTTGTCAGGCTGAGAGGAGGAGATGCCACAGTAAGTTCAGCAGTGACACGATGTTCATTAGCCACATGAGATGGAGGAGGAAAATCAAGCACCAGCGACTGGAGGGAGGGCTGGCCTCCAATTTCCAGGCGCAAGGAAATGACAGCTGTAAAAAACGTTCCTTGTTCAGAACACATCGAAATTACCATCTTCTGCCTAGTTATTTGCTCCTAAGAGATTCCGCTTTGAACGCGTTCCCGATTCCAGCACCTCAGGAATTCACAAAGAGCAGCCGTTTCCAGCGATTCTTTTATTTAGGAACTTCGCTGGGCGTTTTACAATTTGTGAGCGGCCTAAGCATTATCACTTTTTGTTCTTCGAAGCGGAGCAATCAGCGTTTTTCTCTCCTGAAGCACAAGCGGAGTATTTGGCACAAAAATAGGTGTAGAGATGCTGAAAGGAGGCAAAAATCTCACAGTAAGAAGCAGGAGTTGTAAATTTTAGGAATTCAGATTTGCGTAGGCTCTCTGAGGGCAGACAATGCTTTCTGCCTCCATTTTCCCTCTCCCTTGTGGGTAGAATATTGCTTTGTTTGTCTGAAGTGAGGACGTTTCAGCTGAAAAATGCCTTGCTCTGTGCTGGTGTGAGGCCTTAAATAACAAGACCCTGCTGCAGAGGGTGCTCTGCCAACACCAGTAGCTGTCACTGGTCTTTACTGCATGGTTTTAACTTCAAGATGCAGGAGATCAGGAGCTGCTTGTTCTTCCATGAGTTACAGTCGGGCTGTCTAAGAACCCTGGGAGCCTCTGGGGAGGCGCAGTTCTCGGTGGTGGTTCCTGCCATTGTGTTTTCAGCTGTGTTTTTGAAAGGTATCCAGCGCCGCCTTACAATGAGCAAACAAAACACAATTCATCTTGCTTTGGAAAAGTGACTTGGATGGGATGTCCAGGCCCTTGGCTGTGCTACCAGCGAAGCCGTGTGGATTGCAGTGACCAGTGAAGCTGCAGTGACCATTGGGGACACCCCTGACCCCGCAGCGAGCTGCAGATCCCTTTGGAGCGCTACTGCGGCTGCTTTTCCAAGCTTTATGCGGATGGGGTTAGACTCGTGTCTGTCGAGAGCTGACAGTCTACCAACAAGTTGATCTTTAAGAAAGAAGCTTCAGTGTTGGGGAAGCCAGACTCTGCCTCACCCCTGATGTCATTAAGTTACTCACATTTGAATGGTTGGACTCGACGATCCGGTGGGTCTCTTCCAACCTGGTGATTCTATGATTCTATGATTTTTGAAGCTTCTAGCAAGGTTCACTGCTGCTGAAGGACGTTCTATTTGTTTGCTTCATGTTTAAACCTGGATTGTGCTGTTAGTTTGCTCGGTAAAGGAACGCATGCATTTACAATGTGCTCAGCTAGCACAGCTCTAGCAATTAGCAACCAAATAAAAGGTACTAATTTGCTGCAGCCATTAAACCCTCCGTGCTTGAACACTCCACTGGTCCAATTGTTGCAAAGTGCCGTGAAATGCCAGCTCCCAGCACTCGTGGGGCCGCAGTGAATGCTGGCAGCCTGCAGCAGGCTGCTCTGTAGGTTTAGAGCAGTCCATCCCTCTTTAATTCAATACCCTCAGCAGCCGATCGGCACGAGAACAGCGCTTCAACATGCCAGTGCCCATCAGAGCTTCTGTCGGCCCTGCAGACACGCGTGGAGGAACAGGCAGCCAGAAAGATTGGATAGAAAAGAGGAGGTGCCAGGAGCTAAATGCAGCTTCTCTCTCTTTCACCTCCCAGAGGAACGGGAGGGCTGCCTGTCTGCCTGATCCCAAAGGCCCACAGGGCTGTACTGGCTGCTTTTTGGATAGCGATACCTGCGATCTAAGTTTCTTTCCATGATTTCGTCCTGCCCTCTCTCCCCTTCATCCTCTGAGGATGGGCAGTGGGCACAGTGCTGCTCTTAAACTGGTGGTGCTGGCACAAACCAGCACTGGTCCCACTGACGAGGGGAAAACGCGCCTGGGCTGCGTGTACCCGAAGCGTTAGTGTTCCTCGTGCCACTGACTCAGCAGCCCAGATCTTTTGCAAAGCCTCATTCGTATTGTTTTGAACATACTGGCTAAGGATGGTTGGACTCAATGAGACGGTGGGTCTCTTCCAACCTGGTGATTCTATGACTCTATGATTTGTCTTCCCTTTCTGGTTTCAGGTCCTCAAAGCTGCTGCGTGCGTTCTACATCCCTGTCCTCTCAGAGCAGTACACGTCGTATGCAAACTACACTATCCTGAAATCCCGGAGGTCGAGGCAAAGCAGGAAAAAAATGGGAGGCTAGCAACACACCTGGGCCACAAACCCCAGAGCATCTGCTGGCACTCTTGGACAACTGCCTGAGCCATCTTCAGTTCCCTTTTTGAGAGATTGTGCTTGTGTGATTCACTAATAAAAATTTCCCATGAAGTGATTCCACCCTGCAAGCCTCCAGCTGTGGGAAGGGTGCATCATCTGCTTTCGGTTCGCAGTGTCAGGGCTCGGCTCTGCCTACGTGGAACAGATTGGTAAGAAACCATTTGAAAAACCAGCAGCCACCTACGAACACATTATCCCTGCTGCTCCCTGTGTTATTATCTGTTACACCAGAAAAGAGAGAAACGCAAAGTAAAAAGGAACAACAGCGTGAGGTTCTGCTCCAGGTTCCAGTGGGGAACAGGGAAACTCCAGCTCAGCCCCCATGTTCCATCTTTACCTGCCTAAGCAGTGCTGACCTTCTAGTGAGTTTTTTTTCAGGTAGCAACGTTTAGGAATCTTCTTTTCTTTTAAGAAAAAGGAGGGGGGATGAAGAAAACACCTGAGAGACAATTAACTGAAATGAATTCAGCCTCAAGGAACAAATAGCGAGCGCTGCGGCGGAACAGCCTGAACTTGGCCTGTCCAGGAGACACTTCCAAGGATAAACCTGTGCTTCTGGGAGAAACCTCCCCGGTCTTAGGAGCTGAGCCAATCGTCTGTTTTCATGGGACCAGAGTGTTCTTGTTATCTGTGAAACCACGGGTTTGTTTGCTATTTATAATAATTTTTTTAAAGATACCTGTAACATCCTTTCAATTCTAGACTACAGCATTGTAAAACCTCTGGAATCTTCCAGAGAGAAGAAGGATTAATTTTTTTTTTTTGTCAGTTCTGTTTCCCCAAATAGATTCTGTGTGTTGCGTTGGTCCAATGTCCTTCAGAGCAATCCTGTAGTTATTGTGTGTCTGTTCTTAAAACGTGCAGTGTCACAGGCTGGATGGAGTTGTTTTCCCTCACATCCTTGGAACTTGTAAGATGGAGCAGAGAGGAAGCTCCTTCTGCAAAAAGGCTGCAGAAGCTCTGTGACTGCGATTAAATTGGTCTGTGTGTGTGCAGTGCCAGAGCCAGAGCATGGGGACCAGGAGGCAGGTTTGTATGGTTGGAAGGTGTTGGGATCCAGACAGAAAAGCTCGTGCTGCTGAGGATGGAGGTGTTGGTGCAGCTGCAGGTTTATAGCTGGGCAGGATGGGAAGGGCAGGCTCTGATCCAACACGGTGCTGCGGAGTAGGACCTGGATCCACTGCGTTTCATTGAGGATATTTGTTAAATGGCCTTGTGCTCTATTGGAGAAACAGCTTATAAAGCAGGGTAAGAGCTGCTTCGCTGTCCGGATGGTTCCAGCGTGGAGAGTGCAGTTCTCTTCCATTGCACCCCCGCTGCCTGGAGGAGCAGTTTGAAGCTGAGGCTCTGAATTCATTTGATGGCTTGAGGAAGCATCTGTGGTTTCTTAAGTTTCGGCTCTCTTCAGAGAGGTGGATTTCATCCTTCAGTAGAGTCAAATGTGGAGCTTGGAGGTTTGCAGCCAGGCATCGGTGTCCTGGGGGTGTTGGTCTGGAAGGTCAGAGTCTCTTTGCAGGTCACTAGTGTCTGTGTTCACAGTATTCCCCTCGCTCCCTCCTGCCAGCTCTACCCCTCATAAAACTTTTCATGTGTTGAACAGGGCTCTACAGTGCCAGTTAATCAAAACCAAAACTTGCCCTACGTGCTGCCTCTCCCCTCGGTAATCTGTGACCTTAAATCAAATAAAGCAGCAAATGCAGTTAAAGTACCCGTTGCACCCCTCTCAGCCGTCTGTGTGGCTGTTCCATCTTGTCAGAGTCCATGATCTCATGTTCAATGTGAAAAGACGGTACAGTAAATATCCATGTGAAATGACTGCGGGTGCTCCACCTTCCTTTCCTGTTTGATTCCTGCTTCGGGGTGGTGGTGGGAGACTCATAACTTGACATTGAAAGCATTTTCCAGAGTAACAGGGCGATGTTTGGGTCCTGGTAGCAAGTGCCAGTGCGGCTGGAGGCAGTGGCCGACTGCACAGCTCAGCTTTGCAGAGCTTCAAACAGAGACACGGGCTCCATTTGGCTGCTTCCCATGGCGGAGGAGTCAGTTCTCTGCTTGGAGAACCTGCAGGCTGAGGGGATGAGGCAGAGAAGAGAGGTTTGTTACTCATTGAGGACAAAACCAATCACATTTTAATTCTGTTTTCAGGGGGAAGTTGTGAGTCTCAGTGCTGCAAAGATCTTGACCCACCAACTCATTCAAGGTTCCCCATGGAGTCTGCTTATAAGTTGCTTTTTACATCCTCTCTGGAACAGAATTAGTGTTCCTGGCAGCAGGTAACGGAGCCAGGGCCTTCCCTTTAGTCCTTGCTAAGGAATAATTGTCATGGATTTGCTGCCAGGCAGCCAGAATATAGCACAGAGGCAACCCAGCAATCCCAGCCGAGAGCTCTGGGAACGAGGAGGTGGAGTCGCTGCTGACGGTGTTTCCAGCATAAAGACTGCGCCATGGGTGAGATTTCTGATGGGAAATGCTGAGGCTCCCCTCACCTTTTCATTATTCACAAGCTGAGGCTGTTGCACTCCGTTTAGCTGGATGAAGGATCTTGCTTTTTTGAATGCAGATGGGGATGCAAAGAGGTTTGCACCAAAAGGTGGAGCTGCATCCAACAAAAAAAAACATTTTAAAAGGCATTTTGTAGTTTGCTTTTCTGCTTTTGTTAGCAAGCTTGAGGGAGGGGCTTCTGGGTTTGGTTTGTGGGGGTTTTTTTCTATCCTTTTTGCTTGGACCATAATTAAAGCCAAGGTGTGTTCTCCTTGTGAGGAGGCAGGTTTGGGACAGCTGATTTGTGATCTCTCTTGAAAAAATAAATAAAGCCTCGTGGTTTCTGAGCTTGTGGGTAAAGGGTCAAACCACAAATTGTTGATCTGCCTTAGCTGGATTCCCTGCCTGGAGAGAAAGGCTCCAGACCTGTTGGGTTGCATGGAATTGGGTAGGCAATGCGCCTTTTTCTGCTTTGACTTTGGAGGAAAGGCTCCCTGTAGTGTTCTGGCTGGTTCTGAAGAAGAAGGTGCCTGCAATGCTTGGTTGTGGCCTTATTGCTAACAGCTCTTTCCTTCCTACTTGTGCTAACCTCAGAAGCTGCTGTCTTAGTATCTGAGTCCACCCCACATCCAACAAAAGGTTTTGAGTTAGTAGGTTGTGTGGGTTTTTTGTTGCTGGAAAAAGGCTTAAAGTGGTAGTGGAGGGAGGCTCTGGTAATGAAATTCTGGGGCTCAGAGTTCCCAGCTCTCCAGGCACTGCTGGAGGAAAGAGCTGTGAATTTCTCTCCCCTCCAGCAGCTGTCAGAACCTGAGCGTCATCCCAGCCCTGATTCAGTGCATGTTCTCGTGAATAAGCGCACGTCTCTATCTGCTCTCCTGGAGAGGTACTAATGAGGCCCCGTCTGTCTGCTTTGCAAACTCCAGCCGTGCCTGCTAGCAGCAAAAAACCTTCAGGATGGGTGAGCAGAGCAAGAGAGCATCACAGCCCAGCAGGATTGCGGATCCGTGCAGTCCTGCCCAGCCCTGCATCCAGAGGGTCACTGCGAGTCTGCGGGCATGACGGGGCAGAGGGATGTTCTGTGGGATCGGTGAGGAGACAGGGGCTGAGCCCGGGATGCTGCCTGGTGTCTGAGCGAGAGTATGTGACTGGATGCCTGAGCAGAGAGCCAGGAGCCCGGCCTACAACAGTCACTCACTTGTCCTGTAACTCCACCAATCCTGCTCGCAGGGTGAATTACTGGGTAGGTGTTTAAGCGTGATTGACCGAACAGGCTTCAAGCAATGCCTTTTTCTAGAAAAGGACGAGGCTGTGGCCTTCTCCACTTTCCAGATGTCCATATTGCGCTGTTGTAGCTCTTGTCCTGCCTGGAGCGAGCGAAGACTCATCCTCTGGAAGTTTCCTGTGTTGAAACGGGCTGGTTGGAAAGAGGAGCAGGGCGGAGGGCAGATCTCCGCAGTTATTCTGCCTCGGAACATGCTGTCCAGGTGCTGCCCCGCGCTGCAGGGCCCAGCCCTGTTTTCTCCCTCGCACAAAGAGGAGGCTGTTTTGACCTTTCCTGTTTTCAATCCTCCCTCCAGGCTTGGCTGGGGAAGCTGCACTTTCAACACCTCGCGTTGAGTCAGCAAGAAACAGCGGCGGGGCCGCTGGATGTGGTGTGAGAGGTGAATTCAGAAGCGGTTGCTCACACTGCCGGGTCTGGTTTGAGACCAGCCTTGCAGGCGTGGGGTTTCGCCTTGATTTTGAGGACAGGTGCCTTTCCCCATCCCTGATGTTCTTTTTGCCGCTGCAGAAGGCAGGTGCTAGTCCTTGTCTGCGTTTCGCGGTGCCTCGCCCCGTGGGTCCCTGGGCTCCGCTCAGAGCTGCTGCAGGGGTGAGAAACCAAAGAGGAGCAATTATCTGATTCCTTGGCTTCTTACCTTGCTGTTTCAAGACAGGGAGAGTGTGGTTGGCCTTCACTGGGAGGAGGCTTTTGTACTTCACAGCTCGGTTTGCTCCTGCATCTCTGGGGCTCTGGCTGCACCTCTGAGGGGACAGAACCTGCCTGGCTGGAACCTCCTGCCTCTGGGCTCAGGGTCTCCTCTAACTCACTTCTCACAAATATGCTCTGAGGACAGGCAGGAGCGTTCCAGTAGCTTTATGCAATGCTGTCTGAATCACGCAATAAACAAGTCCAAACCCTATTATTAGACTTTGGAAACTGCTGCCTTAGAGACAGGTTTGCTTATAAATATCCATTATTTTCTCTCTGGCTCTTCACTAGGGAAGCTGGCAAGAAAAAGAGAGATCTCTGCTGCTCCAGCATCTGCCTTCCCCTGCTGTTGTTGTTGCTTCTTCCCACCTGGGCTCATCCTCCTTGCTCTTTCGGTCTCCGAAGTTCTGGCTGTGCTAATGAGACATCTGCTCCAGCATCAGCAGGGCAGCAAATGCAGCTGTTTTGGAGGGGGACAGGAAAACACAAGAAATAAGCCACCGGGCAGAGGCTTTGCCAGGCTCCCCACACAAACCAGCTGCTTTGGTGGCTACAGCACAAGTCTTGGGTCCAGCTCCCAGCTCCCTGCATGACTGTGAGAAAGCCCCAATGCCTCATGAAACAAGGATGACGGTGCCTCCTTTCCCTGCCTTGTTTGAGGGTGGATGGGTGGTGTAAGGCTCTCCAAAATTCGGTGGAAACGCTGCCTTCGACACGCAGGGTCTGGATCGCACAGGCTGTCTCGTAGTGTGAATACATCTGGTCTAACAGCGTCTCTGTCTCCTGCAAAGCTGTGAGTTTTCCCATCCAAATGAACCAGAAGCCGTCTCCTCACACCAGACCTACCCAGCACAGGTTCCCCTGCCCCTCTGGCCTGCCTGCTGCTGCCTTCTCTGCCTCTTTCAGCTGTTTGGCACGAGTGCTTTTAGCCGTAGGGTGCCTTTTCTTCCCTTGAAAAACTGATCGTGTATTTTGTGCACTCAGTATTTGCTCCAGGGAGCTGAGTTCAGCTTTCTGGCAGTGCCTAGGACTCCTTACCTGCCCTCCTGAGGTGATGCTCTGCCTTGCGTGAGAGCTCCAGAGCTGCTCAGAGTGCAGCCCGTGTCACTCTGTGTGGGGATGGCTGGTGTGGGAGCTAAAATCTCAAACCCATTTGTTATTCTTTCTCTAGGTGACTGTGGCAGCTGTTTCTCCCAGCTCAGCCTGGCAAAAGGGGTCTGAGCCAGGCTGGGCAGTAGAACCGGCAGCGCACGGCGCTCTCTTTGCATCCCTGGGGTTGTCTCCTGCACTCCAGCCACTGCTTCTGCTTTCCACAACGCACTGTTCCTCCTTGTGGTTTGAGTAGCTTCTAGAAAGTCCTTTCCCTGAGATGGTTCTCTCTCTGCGAGGCCCTCGGGCTGTAATACAGCTTGTGTGTGTGTGTTGGAGCATCCCACCGGTCACTCAGGTCTCCTGGTCCATCGCAGAAGGCGTCTCTGGTAAGGAAGCTCAGAGCTGAGTGCGGTGTGGAGCAGCCTGAGCCTGTTCTCACCTGGCCTGCGTGATATGGTTGGACTCGATGATCTGGTGGGCCTCTTCCAACCTGGTTGTTCTATGTTTCTATGGTTCTGTGCCACAGGGCTGCTGACTTCTCTCCTTCAAGCACTGGGAGAGAGCAGGGCACCTACCTCAAACCCTGCAGCCAGTGGAAAAGTTTTGAGCATGTGTGCGTGTGTTGAATTCCTCTGCGAGCTGGATTGGTGCCTGGTGCGGGGAGACCCCACTGCGGTGCCTGCTGAGCCTGTGCTGTGCTCTCCAGATTGCTGCAGGCAATTAAAGAACCAGGCAGGGTGGGAGATGGAGATGCTGAGCGGAGAATGAGGAAACCTGATGCCACTCGGCTGTGCTGAGAGTTCCCCTTCTCTCTTGCCCAGGGACTGCTGGTGGCCCCTCTGCTGCGAGCGGTGAGACGCTGAACCAGGCCCTTCTGGCCAAGCAAGTCCCTTCCTGCTCTTAAAGCAACCCAGAAAACCTCCCTGCCTAATTGGGATTATTTCTGGATCTCGTTTTCCTCTAGAGAGTCGACACTTATTGACAGATAATCTGTGTCTGTAAGGAAAACTCATGATTAATTGTTTCCTTTCCGTTAGACTCCCTGTCCTCTATCTTGCAGGATTTGCTAACAGATCTATCATCTTTCTGGCCATCCAAAATAAATAGTTGTCCCTGTGTGGGAGCTGGTGCAGAATCCAAGGCCGTGCTCGACTTTCCCAGCACTAGCAGGCCCGGAGCTGGGGGTCGTTGTGAAGGGATAGATGGAATCCTCACTGACTCTTTTGGCCCCAGAGAGGGAAGCAGGGAAGAAATGGGTGGTCTGATTGCTGCGCTGTGTGAGAATGTGGAGAGCAAGGCAGAACTGCAAATTGTAGGGACTTTTCCCTTTTTTTTTTTTTTTTGACATAAAAACTCCCTGGAATTTTGGCCACGGCACATGTTCCATGGAATTCAGTCAGGGAGGTATTTTGTCCTAAACACAGGGAAGAGAAGATTACAGGGCGCTCGCCAGCGGGCTCGGGGTTAGCGGTGCTGCCTCCGAAATGTCAGGTTTGCTCGGACAGGCCTGCTGCGCTGATGATTTACAGGAACAGCAGCGCGTGTGTCTGAGCTCTCGTTGTGAGCGGCTGTGATGGCTGAGTCAGATGACTCTAGAGCTGCGTTACAACCCCTAAAAGCTGCATTCTGGCTTTGGCTGTCTGGGAGCCACCACCTAGGACGCTCCAGTTGCACCAGTAAAGGACTGGGCAGGAGAAGGATGGGAATGTTAGTGTTTTGCACTAGTGAACCCACGGGTGTGTTTCTGTGGACTCTGTACCTAGCAGTGAGGTGATGAAAATCATCGATGTGCTTTTGCGCTTGGTCTTCGTGCCCTAAATAGCTTTGGCCAGCAATCCACCAGCTGACTGAAATGCTGATGGTGCTTGGGCAGCAAATACTACTGAGGAAAGCTGGTGCAGGCAAAAGCTGAGCCCTTCAGCCTCTGGAAAGGACTCTGTGACAAAAGAGAGCGGAACCGGGTCTGGCATCTCCCCCAGAGGAGGAGCTGGTTCAGTTTAGCTCTGCTGGAGCTCTGGTCTTTCCTGGCAATCTGTTGCAATCTGAAAAGAGGTTCTGGGGAGGTGGTTGCTCATCTCTTCTCCCAAGTAACAAGCGATGGTCTGAGTGGAAATGGCCTCAGAGTAGATCTCGGGAACAATTTTCGTCACTGAAAAGGTTCTCGGGCACCGGATCAGCTTCCCAGGGAGGTGGTGGAGTTTGTGGAGGGATTTAAACGATGAGCAGATGAGGAGCTCAGAGATGGTTTAGTAGAGGACAGGTACGGTTGGACTGGATGATCTCGAAAGTGTTTTCCAACCAAGCTATTGTATGGTCTGTGTTCCAGCTCTGTGATCATCCTCCTCGGTGAGACAGGGAGGTGTGCTGAGAGCCCAACCTTTACATCATGAGAATTCCTTCTGTGTTTTTAAACCTGGCTTTCTGGAGGCTGCGGATAGGCTCTGAGATCCTTTTGTTCACGCACAGAGCCATTATTCACATCAGCCATCCACTAATGCCTTCCAGACATGTTTGCTAAGAGACTTTCTTGTGTTTTGTCAGCCCCGCGAGCTTGTGGGAGCTCCAACTCCGTGCCAGAGCTGCCCTCACCAAAAAGGAGGATGAGCCGGCTTTTTCCAGTTAACCAGTCAATATTTACTCTTCCAGGCAAGCTGTTAAGATGCTGTTGCTCTCTTGTTTTGGTATTTGTTTCTCCTGCCTTGCTGGAATATTGCCCTGAAGTCTCCCACACTGGCAGCTCCTGTTTGTGCAGCAATGACGTGTGGGCGCTCGTAAGAGACGAGGTGGTGGGAGCCTTCCAACCATTGCCAGGTCATGTTTGCATTTTCTGTTCTGAGTGTGGAGTGTGTCTCAGCCCATCTGCTTCGAGAAAGGCTGGAGTTTGGGAAGGGAAAAGCCACAGGATGATTTATTCAATCCCAAGGTGAAATCTTGCTTCCACTCAAATCCACGAGGAAACCCTGTTGGCTTCAGTGGAGTTAATTTCCATCCTGTGTTATCAGGACGAAGCCATCCCAGGTCTGGCTGTGGCAATTCCCACCTTCCCTGTCTCCCGTCTGTGTTTTTGGTGTCGCTGCCTCCTGGGGTGCAGCCCTGGAGCTCCCCAACCCTCCCTGGCAGCTCCCCAAAGCAGCGACTGAACAGATAACAGAGAGTCAGACACTATCACTGATGAAGATGAGGGCCCAGTCTTTGGACTTCCAGCTAACCGTGAGATTCCTGCTATAGAAAGGGAGCAGAGAGGCCCTAAATTGAGAAAAAAACTCCTTTGAACGCGTCTGGACAGATCAGTGCAGACAGATCCCCCCTCCGATACCGTGTTCCTGGGCAGTTGAGGTGTGAGCTGGCTCCCATATAGAAAACATCTATTAAGTTAACGAAGTGTTGCCCTTGCAGTTTGCTGAGACAGCAGTTGGGGCAGTTCTGGACTAGCCAGCTCATTCCTACTGGTCTCCTCTACCCATCTCTTTATCTTTACTGACTTGTTTTGGTTTTTAAGACACCGCATTTCATTTAGGACCAGGTCTGACAGGTTACTCCGACTCAAGCACCGTCGGGGTCAGCTTGGCTGCATTTTTCTACACCGTCGAGTCCTTTGCGTGTGCTCTGGGCCCATGCTGAGCTCTGGTGATGACAGCCCACTCGTGCCTTGCTTCTTTGCGGTGTAAAGGTAACAAGGATGATCCCTTTAGCTTTCTTGGGGGCCCTGGTAGACAGTCTAAGCCCTGTCGTAACGGATTCCGTGTGTGTGCACCCCTTGGATGAAGCTTGTCCCTCTAAGTCCTTGGTCTAACAGTCCTCTCTCATTATTTTCAATTGCAGTGACACTTAATTTCCTTATTACTGCCATTTCCTACAATCCCCAAGCATGTTTTTAAGTGAGGAGCCACATTTGCTGCCCCGCCTTTCACTGCGCTTTCTGGTTCACTAACAAGAAGCCTGAAGACCTTCACCCTGCAAATTATTTCGTTTGTCCGAGTTATTTGGCTCCAGTAAGAAACGTTTCTCCTCCACTAGCAAGGGAAGGCAGCACGGCCCTTAATTGCGTTCTGCAACGTAGCCAAGTGAAATCTATCCTCATGCCCTCGGAGCTGAAGCCAAAAATCCCACCCCCCGCCGGTCCCTCGCGCTTTGCTGCTCCTGGCGGAGCGAGCCTGTTTCCAAGAGCCTGTCTCTCCCGAGATTTATAACCACCGGGGTGGTTGGCTTGATGGAGAAGATTTAAATCTCTTGTGTGCAGGAGAGCTCCGCGTTGTTTTGGAGGTTGACTTGCCCTGATTTATCTTTGTTTAAAGGTCCGGGTGGACAAAACTGGAAAGTGAGAAGGGACGAGGCTGCCCTGGACAGTGCTTGAAACCACATCTCACTGCTGCGCATCGTGCTTGTGGCTCAGTGCGAGCCCCTGGCTTGTGATTAAAGGCACTAAACTCACCCATGCCTGGAGTTTGAGATAAAACTTTCCACTTACGATGCTCATGGGATGTCCCCACCGTTACCACCGTGTGTCTGATGTACAGGACCAGTCACATTCGTCCTGGGGATCGAGAGTGGAAGCCCGGACTGAGATGTTTCTCGCTGATCACTGCAGCTCCAACAGACTCCCCAGAAAGTGCTCCACAACGTCACCTCTCGCTCTGTCCTCCAAACCCCACGATCTTGAGTTGGGGTGGCTGCTGTTCCTCCCAAATCACAGTTCCCTAAAAACCTCACCCAGCCCCAGAGACAGGCCATTATCATTTTGCCTTTCGATAATGCAACTGGGAATATGTTTCCCTGAACTGACCAGAGCATTCAAGCCTGATGAGACTGATTTTTAAGAACGCGGTGAGGACCCTCTGCAGCTGTAGGGCAAAGTGAAGCAGGCGCTGTTTGTGCAGCTGTGGGGAGCACAGTTCTCCTCTTGCACAACTCGTGTCACTTTGCCCGCCTTATTCCAGAGCTCTTGGACACCAGAGCGCCAGGAGCAATTTCACAAGCCAGGAAATCAGCTTCCAATACCCGCTGCCCTCCAGCCTCCCTGGCACCACGGTTTGGCTGGAAGGAGAAGGATTCTCCAGCTCTTCCAGGTGTAGAGCATCGGGTCACAGTGTCAGAAACGCTGTGGCACTTTTGGANTCCAGCCCCAGAGACAGGTCATTATCACTTTGTCTTTTGATAATGCAACTGGGAATACGTTTCCCTGAGCTGGTCAGAGCATTCAAGCCTGATGAGACTGATTTTTAAGAACGCGGTGAGGACCCTCTGCAGCTGTAGGGCAAAGTGGAGCAGGCGCTGTTTGTGCAGCTGTGGGGAGCACAGTTCTCCTCTTGCACAACTCGTGTCGCTTTGCCCGCCTTATTCCAGAGCTCTTGGACACCAGAGCGCCAGGAGCAATTTCACAAGCCAGGAAATCAGCTTCCAATACCCACTGCCCTCCAGCCTCCCTGGCACCACGGTTTGGTTGGAAGGAGAAGGATTCTCCAGCTCTTCCAGGTGTAGAGCGTCAGGTCGTAGTGCCAGAAACGCTGTGGCACTTTTGGATGGTTCCGTTCCTTTGACCGGTGATAATTTACAAAGCCTAAGTGAAATTTTCAGGTGATTCTGGGTCGATTCGGTGCGTGATTAACGAGTGATGATGCGTAGATATAAATAATAGTGGATTTAAGTATCTCTATATACTATAATTAAAAACTCTATTACAATATTTATTAATATTTAATTATATGTCACAAAGGTTGATATATAATTCCGTAGGACTTGAGTGATGTTCCTGGGGAGGGAGCAGCTCCTCTGCTCCCAGGCAGAACAGCAGGATGACCCCGAACAGGACAGTGTGGACACAAGAAGGTTGTCTTAGAGCCTCTTTGCTCGTAGCACCATCTAGCACGTAGTGTCCGACCTGCTTCTAAATGAAATGTGGTGTCTCCAAAAGTGAAGCGAGACAGTAAAGGTGGATCGATGGGTAGAGATCAGCTATAATCTGGTTAGTAAGTGCAGAAAATCTTTAATGTGGTGGGTGCTTTATTGAGACTCTGAATTCAGGTTGCTTGTTCTAGATGGAGGGAAGAGCTCGAAGTCTTCTGACCCTGTTATATTGCTCATTTCATGTGACAGGGAGGCCGGGTTTTGCAGTTAAACCTGTGTCTTTGAGCCTCAAGATCATGATAACTGGTGACAAATGGAGTAAATACTTAGTTTGCAAGGAAGATTGAAACAGAAAGCAGCCAGGTTTGGTTTCTAACCCGAGATTCTTTTCAAAGGTGGGTTCAGAGGCGTCTGGTACTTCAGCATCAGCAGGAAAATACAGCTTGGATGGGGCCAAAGCCCAGTACATGGAATGGGGCCTCGTGTGTGTGATATCTGCCTCTCTGAATGCTCCGTGGACCTAACGAGAGCTCCTGGCATCTCCTGCCTCTGGGATCTTGGCCAGAAGAGCACTTTGTGTGCGATACAGCGCAGGAGACCTGCAGATTAGCAGCTTGCAGATAGGTGCTTCCTTCAGCCGTCAGGCTCCCCCCGGGTACTTAAAAACTTGTTACTGATAAAAGAAGTTGGTAATTGCCTGATCCGGAGGGGAGAGCGGGTCAGGAGAGCAATGAGGAGAGAGGCTGCTCCGGCCTCTGGGAGGGGAGCTGAGCCACAAAATACCACAGGCTCTAGCAAGCGTAGCAGCAAAGGTGAGAAGTTAATTGCCTGTGTCCTGAGTCCTGGTCTGGAGCTTTCCTGGCTGTGTTTTCCATGCTGTGTCCTGCTAAATGCACCATCCCACCCTCCAAATGATTGGTGACAAGGGGATTGAACACTGCTGGCAGGAGAGATGAGTTACTGACTGTGGGTAGTGAGTAACCGTTGAGCAGGGAGCCAGAGGTCCCACCTGTACAACCGTGAAAAGCTGGAGTTAGAGGATATTTCCCCAGGGAGCCATTCGGCATTGAGGAATTGAGCTTTGCATCCCCAGAAAGCCGTTTGCCCTTCCTTTAGCTGCAGTTCCCCTCTGCTGGGAGCTGACAAGTTCACCCGTGGAGTCCTCAACTGCAGGGCCACAGAACCACATCATCGCTCTCCTGGAAAGGAGGTTGAGGTGGGGTTGTGCTGGTCTCTTCTCTCAAATCACAAGTGATAGGATGGAGGAAATTGCCTCAAATTGCAGCAGGGGAGGTTTAGATTGGATATTGCGAAAAATATCTTTATTGAAAGAGGGGTGAAGCGCTGGAAAAGGCTGCGTGGGGCAGTGGTGGAGTCTCCATCCCTGGAGGGGTTCAAAAAACCTGTGGATGTGGCGCCTGGGGACGTGGTTTGGTAGACACAGGGGTGTGGGTCTTACGGTTGAACTGGATGATCTTGGAGGTCTTTCCCACCCTTAATGATTCTTTGATTCCGTTGTTTGAGAGCCAGTGCAGCAAGATACGTGGTTGGCCCTGTCTTCATCTACCATGCACCTTGTTTCGTCAGTAAGTGGTGGATCTTCTCCAGGGAAACCCTCCGAGATGCGTCGCTGAGCCAGATCGAAGCCCTGCAGCAGCGGGAAATACGCGACTCACATCTCCCTCGGTGGGTGTTTTGCGGGACCTTGGAAATCCCCTTGGTGCCTGGAGCTGAGCTTCTCACTAAGGCCTTATCCTCACACTCTGGTTAGAAAAGTCAGCTTGTTCCCAGTTATATTTTTTAAACCACTCAGAGCTGCTGTTGAGGGTTTGGAGATTTTCTTTTGTTATAGAATGTGCTGCTTTCTGGGTTGGATTTTCTTTTGAATATTTTTACTCTACTGAGAGTTTCTGTCCTTGGAGACTGCAGACTCGGTAGTTCTGTCTCCAAAATCCCCTCTGACGGAACAAATCCCTCCCAGCAAACCTTCCAGCCTCTCCTGCCTTGTGCCTGAGACCAGCTTCACAGCCCAGGGAGAGGAGCTCTCCTGAAACAAAGAGCAGCAGCTGATCCTGGCTCCCAGCGCCCTGTTGGCAGCAGGAGCTCAGATGCTGCTGCCTGTCAGCTGCTGCTCCTTCTAAGAACTTTTTCCCATTTTTCTCTCTGTTTGGGGACAGCCTGGGTTGGTGTCGCAGCCCGTTAACCCTTCCAGCACTGGCTTCTCTCCAGAAAACCCTCCCTGTTTCTGGAGGGCTAAAGGAGCGTGTTCTGCTGTGTTTCTGTGTGAAACCCAGTGGGTTCCTGGAAACCTCTAATCAGATACTGATGGGTCGGATACTGCTGGCTGCTCAGAAAAGAGAGTTGGGGTTGTTCAGCCTGGAGAAGGGAAGGCTCTGGGGAGACCTTAGAGCAGCTTCCAGCAGAGCTGACATTGCTTTCCCCTCGGAGTTTTTCCAGGCTTATTTTTAGACAGTTTACAATTAATTCTTCTAGAGAAAAACAAAAAAATGGCCATTGTGGCTTCTAAGAACTGTTGATATAAAAATCAGCCCTTTTAAAGCCTGGTATTCTGGGATAAATCCCCCAGGGAAAAGCAGAACTCCGGGTATGTCCCAGGGCTCCAGGCAACGTGTTCAAAATAAAGCAAAAATGTCTTTCTTGCACTTTGTGCTTTTTACCCAGCGCCCAGTTCTGAGTCAAGGGTAACGCACGAAGGAGCTGCTTGCGAGCCCTTGGATTTTGCTGTGTTTGTGCGCGTGTTTATCTTGATCAAATCATCTGAGCCGCTCTGAAAGGGAGATATCGGGGCTTCTCGGAGCTCCAGGAATTCTTGCTCAGGGAGCAGAGTGTCTCTGGAGGCTCTTGGAGGGAGGTTGCGTGGGCTCTGCTGATGGTGGGTTTGGAGGGATCTCCCTAAAATTCCTTTTATTGTAGTTGGTTCTGCTGCAACGAAGCGAGCGGCACTCAAGGTGTTTGCGGTCTGTGCCGCCCTGTAGTGAGGTCCCACTGAGCAGAACCTTCTGCTGCTGGGCACCCGGTGAGCTGCTTTGTGCCTCAGATGCAGCTGGAGGCGATTCCTGCCATTGCAGGAAAAAATTATTCACAGAAAGAGTCATTGGGTGCTGGCAGAGGCTGCCCAGGTAGGGGGTTGAGTCCCCTTCCCTGGAGGGGTTTAAGGGCCGGGTGGACGAGGTGCTGAGGGGCATGGGTTAGTGATTGATGGGAATGGTTGGACTCAATGATCCGGTGGGTCTCTTCCAACCTGGTTGTTCTCTGATTCTATGATTTCTCTTTTCTCCAGCAGCTCTGCCTTGCCACCACTCAAGACATCTTAGATTCGTAGAAATCTTAGATTCGTGAGGGACCTTTCCAGGTCATCCAGTCCCACCCCATGCAGGAGCAAGAGCTTTAACTCAATCGGCTGCCTAGGGAAGAGCTTGCTCAGTGCATGAGGAGGGTTAAAGCACTTCAGACCCTTTTCTGTGCTAAATTACTTTAAACTTTTGACGAGCAGCATGGCCCAGACAGATGTGTTGACATGGCAACGGCTCCGAGGAGAAGCTCGTCAGGCAAGAGAAGCAGCTGGTCCCTGGTGGTGACAAGATGCTGCCAGGGGGAGGCTGCAGCGGCTGCCCCGGCGGCGCCCCCAGATCTGCCTGTCAGCGCCCCGAGTCCTGTGAATAATTCATTTCTCTCTGTACCAGCCTTAATGCACCCGCGGTGACGCGAGCAGCGCTAATTTGCTGCATTAATAATAATGTCCTCCTGCTTTGGCTCGTTGCAGGGGTATCTGGGGAAGGAGGTCAGAGCCAGGTTTTCTGGGTGGTGCTTCCAGTTGTTCCCCTTTTCACACAGGCAGACGGGGACTCTCGGAGCTCACAGCCTGCAAGGTCGGGAACCTGGGGTGGGAGCGCGTGCCGCGCTCTCAGGGGCAGGAGCACTGGCTTCAGCTCCTTCTCTGCCTGCTCCGAAGGCAGCAGAACAAGCTCCCTGGAGAAACAGTCTGGCCCAGTGACTAGAGGGCTGGGGCTTGGGGATGCGCTGGGGTCACTTTCTAGCTTTGGTGCTCTCATTCTGCATCAGAAGCGTGATCAGCAGGTCAAGGGAGGTGATTCTGTCTCATGAGACCTCACCTGGACCCTGTGAGCAGATCTGGTGTCCTCAGCACAGGAGCTGCTGGAGTGAGGCCAGAGGAGGCCACGGAGATGATCTGAGGGCTGGAGCATCTCCTGTATGAGGACAGGCTGAGAGAGCTGGGGTTGTTCAGCCTGGAGGAGAGAAGGGTCTGGGGAGACCGTAGAGCAGCTTCCAGGACTTAAGCTGAGCAACTGTTCTGCGTCCCGTGCTTTCAGAGAGAGAACCCTGAGAGGCTCCAGCTAATTATTTTTTGTTGGGGGGTGGTGGTCCCGGAGAAGGTTTATTTGATCTGCTGTAGCCTTTTCCATGCACTCAGACACCTGGGCTCCCCAGGCCGCTCCACAGCTCTGCGGAAAGGGTAACACGTACCCAGGTGATTTCAGTACATGGTATTATTTACCCTATTGACGTCAGCAGCTGCTGCTCTCGGCTCCTCTCAGCGTCTCTGCTCTAGCAGCCGGCAGGAGCCAAGCTGCAGGGAGCTTATGAACTCCCTAATGCACCCAACCTTTCCAGAACTCGACGTATGATTCTCAGCAAAGTAAATGTCCATTTGTGAGTATTTTGGGAACAAACCTCCTGTTTGCTTTCCATGTGCTGCTCCTTTTGCTCCTGTTCTGCAAGCCAACCCCACACGGATTCTTATCAAAACACTGTAGCTTTTATTTGCTGGTAAAGGCCATTCAGCAGGGACTGTTACATAAAACCATATTACGGCTTTCTCCTTCCAGAAAATGACTGCGTGTAAGATCCCTTTGTGACCAGAGAGACCTCTTCTCATACCCCCAAATTGAAACTATTTCTTAGCACTGAGTGACAGCTCAGTGGGAAATGGAGCTTCCCCAGAGGGATGTTGTGGAGCCCTCGGCACAGGGAGGACGTGGATCTGTTGGAGCGAGTCCAAGGAGGACACGGAGATGGACGAGGGACTGGAGCACCTACTGCATGAGGACAAGCTGAGAGAGCTGGGGTTGTTCAGCCTGGAGAGGGGAAGGCTCCGAGGAGACTTTAAAGCAGCTCCCAGCACTGAAAGGGGCTCCAGGAAAGCTGGGGAGGGGCTCTGGGTGAGGGAGGGCAGGGATGGGATGAGGGGGAAGGGTTTGCAGCTGGAGGAAGGGAGATTGTGATCTTGGGGAGAAATGCTTTGCTGTGAGGGTGATGAGGCCCTGGAACAGGTTGCCCAGAGCAGCGGTGGCTGCCCCATCCCTGGAGGGGTTCAAGGCCAGGTTGGATGGGGCTGGGAGCCCCTGATCCAGTGGGAGGGGTGGGACTGGATGGGCTTTAAAGTCTTTTCCAATCCAAACCTTTCTGTGATTCCTTGTTATGCACCAAATCCAGACCCAGTTCTAAAGCTGCACTCAGACTGCAGCAGCCTGTTCCACACAGGTGTGTGCGCTCTGCTTTCTCCTGGTGCCTGAGCCGATAGTGTATTGTGTTCTGTGACCGCCTGGCTGCTGGTCCATCTGCCAGGGACCAAGACGAGCCCCGTCAGCCAGTTGACGCTGAAAAGGAAAAGCTCTGCTGGCCCCAGGCCTGGCGGAGAAGTGCTGCGCTCTGCAACTCCGCGAGGGATTGAAAGGCTGTGACCCAGTCTGTAAGTCAGAGCTTATCCCAGAGCGGGGAGAGCTTTCTCCTGTCTCCGTGGGATCAGCAGGGCTTAGCCTTTGCCTTTCGAGGACGGCGGGAGCGTCTTCCCGACAGCTCGTAAGGTTGGTTGAGGTAACTCCTTACGGGGCGACCTTCTCTGCTTCGGTTTGACTGCCAGCAGCGAGCATCTGCGTCTGCAAGGGAGCGAGGATCCAGCATCTGTTCTTCCCCTGTCCTGTTAGCAGTGACTAACGGTCCCGTCTCTGCCGCCTGCGTCACCCTGCGAGCTCACTAGATGTTTAAAAATGAAATGCACGTATTCTTTATTTTGTATTAATACACTGTAATTGCTTTACAGAGTCCAGCGTCTCGGTCGCATGTAAATACTACAGATGAACTTGCCAAACTGGAGCTCACAAAACTAGTGCATTTATTCCAAAGCAAGAGACTAAACCCTCTAACTCCTTAAAAAAATACATTAAAGAACGTACCACACACACACACATATTGCACTTGTCTCCATGTGAAATTTTTACCCCATATACGTCGCACCAAAGTCTCTTCAAAGGAGTCTGTAATACGAGATAATAAAGCTAATAATGACTCGAAGAGGAAAGTACACAGTTCTCTGCTGTCAGACAGGACAGATTCGAACACAAGAGCCACTTCAAAGCAGCACGAAGTGGTGCCCAATGGATACTCTGACTTACCAGAAGGTATTAGAGGCTTTTTATTCTAATTGGCTTAAAGGAAATTACATGAAATGTTAACGGTTCTTTAGGTTGAGGGGAAGAGTCAGTCCAAGCTACAGGAAAAACCCTGCAGCTCCCCCCTTACCAGCGCTGCCCAGCTCTAATGAGCTTGGGCTGATTGGCACATCCCGATAAACGGATCCCAGATCACAATTCTTTTACCCCCGAGTCCTGAAATGTTCTGTATTCTGGAGCTGGAAGGGAAGGAAGGGGTTGTGGTTATGGCAGCAGCCCAGCTCCTGAGCAGGACCGGGCCCGTCTCCATCTGTGTCCCGGTAGCAGTTCGCACCACGGAGTTCCTAGAGTGCCTGGTCAGATATGAACATTCCAGAAAGCGTTTATTATGCTGTGGGGTAGGGAAGGAACGACAGGACAGGAGAGACTGTCACCTCTTTCCTTTTCTTGCAGCAGTTCAGTGCCTGCAGGACATCGGTCAAGCCGTCTCCCTCCCCCCAAGAGTCACTTCAGGTGTCAGTTCCACAGCGAGTTAGTTTCCTCCTAAAGGGAAACCACTCAATAAAACCCTTTTCTATCCATCTCGGCTATTTAAAGCAGAGCTGTCTCGCTCTCTTTATATCACACATGTAGTGTATGGATGCGATCCCTGTTCTTTAAACTCCTTGCTGATGCCTAGAGCATCACTGTGAGATCAGAGGTAGAAGCGGAGCCCTCACGGAGCGACATCGGCGCAGGCTCCAGCACCAGAGGAGCCGCCTCTCCCTGTAGGACGCAGGCAGCGAGGTGCCTCCTGGCCCCCGTCAGCCCCTCTCTCCTCCGCAAAGCCCACGCGCAGCGACAAATCCTACTGCTCCACACGGAAACGTGGTCTTATTGCTGTAAATGCTGGCTGATCATCCAGGAAGGGAAAGCAGCTTTGAGAACCCTTTTTCTAGCTTGGTAGGATCTGTGATTTGACAAAGCAGAAGAAACAAGCCACCACAATTCCTTTTTTTTTTGTTTGTTTCTTCCTTCTGCTCCCTGTTCAACCCGTTCCATTTGTAAGCGACCACACGCCCCAAACACCCAAACTATGAGCATGGTGGCTGCACCCTCATCGTTTGTAGTATCGAGACCTTCGCTCACCCAGCACCGTGGTGCCGGCAGCGCCTTTCTCTGCCGTTCTTTGTGCTTTGAGAATCTGCAATTGTGCTTCATGGTGGCTCAGGACAAGGCTGAGCTGCCTCGCCGCGAGCCTCGTGTCTGTCAGCCCCTCGTGCTCCACCCGACGTCAAGGCTAGAGACAAACCCCCACCGGGTGATCTAAGCTCCCTGCAGATTCTGATCCTCCCGCCACTCTGCACGTCCCGACTGAGCATTCTGGAGGTGAAACTGCTCGTTGGGGTTTAGTACTTCTTGAAAGGGTCGATACCCCAGCAGTCTGTGAGGCAAATATTGCTGTAATACTTTCAGTGTTATATACACAAGAGCGACTGGAACACTAAGAAAGTTAAACACAACGTCCCACACGGTGGAACACGTGCTCTGAAGGGACTTTGGCTGTAGCGAGGGTGTAAATGGGGCATCGTCTACTTTCTTCAGAAAAAAGCATAGAGGCTGATAAAGAACTGAAAAAGGCAAAAGGCACAGCACTAGCACTTCACAGGGGTCTTTTTTTTCTTTTTCTTTTTTTTAAGCTCGTTGTTTTTATCCTTAAGTTCTAAAACCCTAAATAATTGTCCAAATATACAAAGCTCAATAAACCACCAGCGACACGTACTGCAAATTCAAAACACGGTTTGTTTGCTTGTTATTGAAACGCAACAGAAGGACAGGTGGATCCTTCCCAGTGATCGGAACTTGCCTGAGACGGAGCCCTCCACAAGGACCTGCCTGCAAAAAGGGCTGATTTCAAAAGCCACCAGGTGGATTTTTCTTTTTTAATGGCATCACCCACAGCTCTTGACTTTTCTCACAGTCCTTCTTACCTCTGTCTCCCTGCTAGCTCATCCTTTACCCTTCAGCACTCTGATCTCCACCCAGAGGTCTCTACCAGCCCCTGTGGTGTCCCCTGCCAGCTCCAAATACCTTTGGACAGAGTCAAGATGTCCCTCAGCAGAGATCCAGACGCTCGCCAGAGCGGACAACTAACGGCTCCTTGGCAGGCTGGGGAAATACTGTTTACTTGCCAGCAGGAAGAAGCGGAGGCTGCCCGAGATGCCTGGAGATCTTGGAGACTCACCGGGAGGAGTTCCAGACCAGCCGCTCACCCAGTTGGATGGCAAAGTGCAGCTTTCCTGTAACTACACCTCACGCTACTGTCCGAGAGTGTTACAGTCGCCATCAGCGCAGACCCCAATCTACCCTGAATTTCAATGAAAACTATTGCTTTTATTGCCAAGAAGTACAATACCGTGTGCGCTCATTCTCCAAGGGAATGCTAGATGACAGACTCCCCCGGTATTTTAGAAAGGGCTACGTCCTTCCTCTAAAATTCACCTTTTTTTGCCACTTTCTACGCAAACTAGTTGTTTGTGGGATGAACCGGCGCTACCTGTTCTCTAGCCCCGGCCAGCAGCAAGAGGAGCTGGTGGCCAAATGCTTCTCACCCCCTCCTGCTTTTATTCCAGTCGGGTGGTGTTTTAGTTCCCCTGTTAAACTCAAGGGTTGAACAGTTACCGTGAACTCTGGGGTAGGAACAAAACACAAAAATTCACATGCTTCTCCATTCGTCCCGTCTTCCGCTCACGTTTTAGTCACCCCGGGGGGTTAATTCACCAGGACGTAGCCGCTGTGCTGGGGGTCTACAGTCTCCATCATTTCACAATCAAAGAGTCCAGGCAGCTCTGAGAGGGTTAACGCGTCGTAGTTTGACTGGGACTCGCGGGAGGCTGAGCTGCCGGGGCTGTCGGGCAATGCTACACTGCTCTGCGGGGCTGGGTCCATGGGATACTGGCACTGCTCGGGGTACTCTGGCTCGGCCGAGGAGACAACGGGCAAGTCACAAGTCTGATAGGAATATTGTAAGGACTGTGGCGGCGGCTGCTGCACCTGAACCGGCGCCGACAACTGCGGGGAGCTGGTGATCGGGGAGGGCGGCAGCGGATCCAGCTGTACCTTCTGGTATTGGCTGAGGAAGGGGTCGTATTGCATGTGTCCCGAGGAAGGAGGCTCCATCACGGGGCTCAGAGGCTGCTGCAGGCCGAACTGGGCCGACGGCTGCGGCGGCGGCGGCTGCTCCTCCTGTCAGGGCAGCGGCAGTTGACTCGACCTCGGGTACGAGCTCTCGGCGATCTGCATCTGGTTAAAATAGGCCTGCAGCTGGGACTGCTTCTGCAGAAAGAGCCGCTTCTGGTGCAGCCTGAATCGAGACAGAAACAACAATTAGTTTTGCCTTTTGAAGTGCTGAGGCGCTAGCACGAGTCCCGCACGCTAGTCGCTCAGACACCTCACAGGGAGTGAAGTACAGGAACGGGAAACTCCTGGGAAACCTTGGCTATTAAATAATAGAGCAGAGCAGGACCTTCACCTTCCAGCAAACGTGAGGCTGAGTTTGTAGACGTCCTTTTGACACCTTCTAAATCACCTGGGGATTTTTATTCTGTGCAATTCAGTTAACCCCTTGCATTGTTTAATTCTGTTTGCAAAGAATAAGACCTAGAACCATAGAATGGTTTGGGTCAGAAGAGACCTTAAAAATTTCTTCTTAACACCTCATCTCAATCTCTCCTCTTTTAACTTAAAAATGTTCCCCGATATCCATCTCTACGCTCCCCGACTGTCTTTAGTGTCTGTCTCGCTCACTCGTTTGACAATTACCAAATGACGAGCTCAGAGAGCTTACAGCCCTTTCACAGGGCAATTAATATCTTGTCTGCGGTCATAAGGGGACACTTGGGATCTCTTCACGCTTCACCAACTGTTTCAGAGCAGCGTCCCTTCTCAACTGATCTTTTGTGACAAGAGGAAGTTGATTTACTTTACTGTAAAATCACAGGGTCTGGGAACGAGACACGAGATAACTGAATGACTCTGCAGGGCTCCCCAGCAGGCAGAGAAACACGATCCACGTTCCGAGCGAGATTAAAACTGCGACGTGTAGGTGCTGAACAGTGGGTGGCTGGGAGGATGAGGGCGGTGAAGTTAAATCCAACCATGTAAGCACTAGAGTAGCTTCCTCCTATGCTTCTATGAACCCACTGGCACTAGATGCAGCCTGCAGGTACTTGCATTCCCCTCCGCTCTAGGTGTTTGCTGATAAAGAGCTGGGAGTGCAGGAATTTGCCGACCCGTGGCAGGGCTGTTGTCCCTGTTTTAAAAGGAGGAACGTGTCCTTACAGGGTTCCTCTAGCAAAGGATTTCTAAATGGACAAAGATCGTTCCAGTTCTTTTATTACCCTGGAGAGGAAGAGTAAATAAATCTTAGCTGTGTGTCTTGGAAGCTTCTTACCTGTGCTCCTGCAGCTGCTGCTCCAGGCTGCGGGGCAGCTCCTTGCAGTACAGCTGGCAAGTGTTCTGAGTTTTTGATAGCAGGGTGGGTTTCTGCAAGAAAAGCAACGCTGTTCTAGACTGTGTTGGATTGAATGATTTAGTCCAGAAAGCCAGTGAGAGAGAACAGTCCATCCTCACCGCAGGGGAAGGGCCCAGTTCCCCTTTCAGAAGCAGCCGATAGAGCTGCTACCTAAACCCACAGTCACCACCGCTTAGCAGCTTCTAACCCTGATATGTGATTCTCTGCGTGACAGACTGAACCATGAAAACCCAGAGAGAGATTCGCTCCCCAGTGAAAGAGAAAAGAAACACAAGTCCTCGGGGGTCAGAAGTGGCTCCTCAGATGTTACTGAATGACCTGCCTGGGGTGCAGACAGAGAACAGCTATTTACTAGCAGTTCCTTCAAATTGCTTTAATAACACTATACGGTAACAGACTGAGTAGGAAACCAGCAGTAAGATACTTTTTGCATAACTAGGGTCAGTGCCTGACAAAAGAAAAATACAGAGTGATTTCCAACTCAGTTTTTCTCCCCTGATTTAGCCTCTGACTGATCTTTTGGTTACTCTGCTGTGTAGTAACGGCAGCTGGTTCAGCTCAGCGGAGGGGAGAGGTGGTACCTGGAGCCGGTGCTGCAAGTACTGCGTCTCTAAGCTTTGCCTCCTGGATAGTAGCGGGGGGTGTGCACCGTTAGGGAAAGCAGACGCAGGCTCCTGCTGCTGCTGAGATGCTTCCTCCTGCAGAGAGAAGAGGAACAAATTTCATTCCCAGAAACAGCTTCTTCCACCTCATCCCTTTCTTTAAGGATTTCCCCTGACTGAGGTTTCACCGTTGCCACACGGACCGATCTCCGGTGTCCCGCACGGTGAGGAGCCTCAATTGCAAAGCTTGGGATTATCCGTGCTGCAAAATGGCAAGGGCTTCCATTTGTAATTAAAATACTATATATAATGTATTTTCTGACTTGCCCTCTGAAACAGTAAATGTACGAGGTTAGAAAACCATCCAGACTCCGACTGTGCTTTGTGCGGCTCATTTCACAGCGTCCAAACGGAAAGCCAAAACCTTTTGATAGTGGTGGGGGAGATACATGTGGAAGGGGCATCTCAAACTGACATGGGGGCACCTCGAGCTTGTAGAAGCTACTTAATTTAACTATGCAAATCAGGTTAAACATTATCACTCATCTTTTTCACTTCTTACATTTATAGCAAATCAGATCCAACAGGGAAAGATATTCATTGGGCTTTTTAAAATCTAACATATCCTTCAGATTAAAGCGATAATAGAAAGTTGCACTCGGGAAGCTTACAAGGCCACCTCACTGCCAGTGTGAGGATGGTAGAGGTCAGCCTGCAAGTTCCCATTCTCTATTTGGAGGAAGTAAAAAGGAGAAAAGGGAACTTGATCTGTAAATTAGCTCTTCTGAGATCCCCAGAACACCTTTTCCTCTCCGTATCTGTCCCAGAGTATCTGAAAGAGGGAGCTCTGGTTCTGGATTAAGTACCTGTGGAGGACTGTTAATGAGGTCCTGCAGTGGGGTGGCAGCTGATGTCAGAGAAGGTTCTTCTTCTGATCCTATCTGCTCATACAGCATCTGGACTTTGTTCAGTTCCAGGATTCCTTTGGTTCGTGCCAGGTTCTGGAGGTGCTGTCTAAATGCTACAATTCCTGGAGGAGAGTTGAGCAAAAGCCTTGTCAGAAAATCAGTTAATTCTTATCTGGTTCCCGCAGCGAACGTGAGATAAGCTGAGTGAGAACCGAGTTCCAGCGTGGTGCCGCGGCCTCTGCGCACATCGATAGCTGTGTCTGGGTATCAAGAGGCACAAAATGGTTGCGATTACCTTGCGTGAGGGACGTGTCGGACGCTCTGCGGCCCTCTCGGAAGCTGACGGGAGAGCGGTTGTGGGTCTCTCTCTTCTGGGAGGTGAGAGCTTGCATGGCTGGATTGGCAGGTCTCAGACCTATGAAAGGCCCCGTCATCCTGGGCGCCTGCTGGTTAGTCAGCACCAATTCCTTCAGGGAGGGGGTGTCTTCCAGGAATTTAATATCTCTCTGAATGGATCCCATGTCATACTCTGAATCTATACTGCCCAGAGATGAGTTTTCATCCATCGAATAGACCTTCCCTGTGACAATAAACAAAAGGCAGCGTAAAAGAAAAGCGCAGCAGCGATTCAGCAAAGCAAAGACTCAAGCTGTGCCAACAGTGCCTGTCTCAGAAGACGCTAACACAAACTCACATTTCATAAAGTAATGGTAACGGAGCACTCGTGGTTCCAGAGTGGGGATTTGTACTGGTTTTTACATCATCACAGCAATAAGATGCTATGCAGATGATGTTCACTGCCTTGTTGGAGAGCATTCAGTGCTTTCTTTCCCCCTGTAGATAATACAAGACTGCAGCCCAAGCTGGAAGGTTTGGTCTCCTTGCTGCTTTGGGAATACCTGACAATCCTGAAGTTTTTGTTTCTCCTCTGTCTCCCTCTGCCAGCACATCATTAGGGGCTGAATGACTTGGAGACATTTAGTTATGTGAAAAAGAACAAGCCACCTTGTCAGACCGTACCAGTTATTCCTGGGGTTGCACACAACTTTATCTGCTGCTTTGGTTTTACTCTTGACAGCAGGATTTGGTGAGGTTTCGTTGCGGGTTTTTCCCCATTAGTCTCTACAGCAAATGCTGAGTAACAAACCCAAGGAATCCTCTCTTGTGCTTGTCACTCTTAGGGCCTTGTGACTGAGTGAGTGCTGTGAGCAGAAAACAAGCTTTGAGGCGCCCGTGGCCGCTTCTGTACCTGCGCCTGGCATCATCACCAGCTGGTTGGTGACCTCTGCCAGCGTGTGCCGCCGCTTCCCGCCGCGAGCTGCCTGCATGGCTGCAAACGCCTGGGCAGGGTCGTCCTCTGACTCCCCTTCTGTCTCGATCCCTTCGTCGATTGACGTTTCCATCATGCTGGTGGGCAGCGACTGGCATCCTTTCCTAATCACCACGGGAGGTACGGGGTCCAGCAGGCAGCCGTTTACCTGAATGGCACAAGGAGGAGACGGACGCCTTTCAATTGTGTGCACGGAGCAAGAAATCTCTGCCTGTGATGTAGGCTGAAGGATATTTAAAATACACGACCCCCCCTGTAATCTACAGAGGTAAGAGAGATTTGTTAAGAATCGTATGTGACAAACAAATCCCTCTAGGTAGGATCACCCCTGACATCCTCTTAGTGCTCAGTTCTCTAAACCTAAATACTCTTATTTCCACAGTGCTGTGCTCTCCAGAGCTACACAAACCCTTTGCCAGCTTAGTCACAAACATAAAATATTTATGGAATGTACAATGTTGTTGTTTCCCCTTACTCTACCTGCTGTGCTCATTCATCATGCTCAGATAAGCACTACAAAACACTCGCCTTGTATTCGATTCCGCAGCTCTTGCAGAGACGCGCTCAGGAATAACACAATAAACGTACCCTCGGCAGCAAAAGCCCCTTTGAATCACAGTGTCCTCTGCAAAGCAAGCCCAGAGAGGCTGTGGAATCCCCCTCCTTGGATTCACTCAACTTCATAAAGGTCTGAGCATCCTCATCTCGCTTTGAAGCTAGTCCAGGAGGTTGGACACAGCCTTTACAGGACCTTTCCCACCCAAAATACTCCTAGGATTTAAATTCTGGTTTTATTCTCCAAATCAATTTTACCTGAGCCCTTCTGTACCTTAACCAATTCTGCTGCCCAAGTCACATCCACTGCTTTGACAGGATCAGGTGGGGTAAAACATGAATGAAACAACATTAATTAATTTAGCGCATAGCCTGGCACTGCTGGAGGTGATTTTTAGGTCAAACTGTCAAGCAACCATTCCGGAACTTTCTTAAAAGTTGTTCAGCACTCTGAAAACAAAGCGTCTTTGGAAAAGGAGCTTCAGTGCATTAGCAGGAGCTGTTAACAAACTCCAGCCAGCAGGCAGTACATTAGCACTCTAGGAAAAACTTAAATCAGTATCAATAAAGAGCTATAAATATTTCAAGCGTCAGTAAAATGCTGATATTTGAACAAGGAAATTCTGGATCTGCTGCCTCTGTTTTAATTTAATGGATTATATCCCCAAGCCGAATTTCTCGCACACCTTTGCTTTCCACTTGTGAGTTTTCCATTCAAAAGCTCCTGCTGATCTGGCACTGGGAAGGTTGCTGAGTGAACTGCTGGAAGGAAAGAGAGAACCAACACCCTGTGGGCAGCTGGCTCGCCGCAGCTTACGGTGCCACCGGGATCAGTGGTGGAAAAGCTTTAGCAGAGATGTTCTACAATAATTATAACACCAAATATTCCCAAGTGATTCGGCACCTTGCTGTAGTCACCACTTGTCGATCTACTCTGGCCAAACTACGTTTATAAAAGCAACGAGGGATGCAAAATAAAAGTTTAAAACGTTAATTTCCAACTGCCTTTGAACTGCTTTTTGCTTTCCGGTCGTCCACCAAGCGATGCTGCAGTTCTGACNAGTGTGGAAAGGTTGGAATGTAAGTGAAGAACACGAGAGGCAGAATAGTGATAAAAAATGACACGGCTGGTGAAAGTTATAGACTAGAGAAGTAGAAAATCAATCTGGAATACGCAGAACTTTGACACTCAGAGAATACTTAAATACAGGGAAACTGGCATGTTTTGCTTTGTCCAGCAAGTGCTGGAAATGTACAGATGGAGCGTTCAGATACAACAGGTCTGTGTGTTTGACACGCTGCCTGTCCTGAGAGGTTACCCAGCACTGAGAACGTGCCGGAGACCAGAGCTTTGGGGACAGCACATGCTTAGGAGTAAGTGCCTGGGAGCAGGTTGAGAACATCGGGTATCTGCAGAGAAGGCTGAGAAGCAGCCGGGTTCTGTGGCTCCTGCACGCATGGAGACACGGGAGGAGTCCTGATGTCAATGAATGACATTAGTCTGGATTAGTAAACGCTCTGTCCCTGACTCCTCAGCGCTTTCTGCTTGGATGATGAAGCCTGCCCTGTCGGAAGGGACTGATCTTCAATTAATACTGAAGAGCTACAGCTACAAGCCCCTGGCTGTGCTTCGACTAGGCAGTCACTGAAGAGGCAACAATCTTTTCCAGCCTTAATGATCTCTGACAGAGCAGCAGGGTGGTTCTAGCCGTACCTTTGGTGTCTCCACTCTTTCTTCCTCCATAAACGCCGCATCTCCCTGGCAGCCGGATGGAGGGAACGAAAAGGCTTCTGCTCCCGAAGCTGAGGGAAGGCCTGGAGACTGCAACAACCTCGGGTTCTGTGAATGCAAGTTGACCGAGGGCACCACAGCTTGGGCCTAAAAAAGATTTTAAACAGCTCCAAAACCAGAACAATTTGAGGTAGCAAACAACATACAAAGCCACAAATTAAAAATAAATGCTACCTAGCCCATTTCCAAAGCAAAAAAAGTGCAAGATTTTAGTTCCTCATTCTTGATGAATCACATTCTTAGGCTTCAGACTTTAAAAAAAAAGTACCACCCCCTTTAAAACACACAAAAAGCACCAAACCAAACGTCGTTAAACCAGCTCCTCACTGAAGCTGAGCACCTCCCAGCAGTAAAGACAAGTGTTTGGGACCCTTTGGTGCCCTCCAACTTCTGACAAGCTGGAATCCCTTCAGGAATTCAGTACAAACTCACTACAAATCACCAGGCAGAGGGTTAGTTTTAGTGACTTTTCTAACGTGCATCAACTCCTGTAGGAAGAAGGATGGGAAAGGAGAGTGCAGGCTGGATCTGCCCTCAGGTATCTGAACACTGCGGAAGGGGAAGGTCTGCGTCAGGAATGGCAGCTGGGGCACAATTAGCAAAACAGTATTTTTCACTGTTTCTTAACCGTAATTTCCTCGAGTGCAGCATCCACACAACCTGCCTGTCCAAAAGGACACGAGCGGCCTTATAGAGGAGCCTGTGGTGCCACCATGTGTGAAAACAAATTATCTTGTTAGTCGGGACAACTGCAAGATTGCTCGCGGTCCTGAGGAAATAGTAACGATGCTAGAAAGTAGAGGAGCTTCGGGCAGTAAGGAACAACCTGCTTCCTCCTTTTCATTTGTCTCCACCTGCTTATGACACATCCTATAATTAATAAAACGCTTTTGACTCCTGTGTCCTTCTATCATTAGGACTAAGAAAACAGACGGGTTTAATCTTTGTCACTCATATTGTTCCTGGACCTACGTTTTCAGAGCTAAAGTGATTTGGCTTTCATTTCAACGAAATCCAAACCTAAACAGTGTCTTGCTCAAGCAAAAAAAAGAAAACCATGATTATGATTCCTCCTGGAAGTCGGGTCTGGGCATCTGTTCTGTACAGCGGCACCTGGGAGGCTGCGACCTCCAGAGAATATTTACTTGAGACAACAATAAATCTCAGTCATCTTAGGCCAAGTCTTTCATGCTTCCAGTTACGCATTAATAGAAATCGAAAGCTGTACAATGTCTGTGTATCTTAATAAAACAAAAGAACACGTTGGGAAAAAAAAATAATCTCCGAGAATTATTGGAATAAGACATGATGAACTGTACGTGACCTTTCTTTCTGGAGAAAATTGCTAGGGAAGGAGCCTGCTGAACAGCCTCAGAGTCTGTGCAGAATCAGTCTAATTAGAGAGGATACTAAGTGGACAGCCTCCCGCCACGGAAGGGCCGGCAGCACGTGGAAGGAGCACGCAGAATTGCTCTTGATAAAGCACACGTGACATCCGTAAGACTTAAATCAATTAGTCACCACGTTGGCTCTGTGCACACAGAGGTTTTGCAGTCGTGCTGCGAAGCCTCCCATGAAATTAAGACTCCTGCTGGGTCACGGGAGAAAAAAAGCAGTGCAAATCTTCAAAGAAACGACATTATTTAGGAACAAATCTGAGTCTTGAGCCAACAAGAGCCTCGTGACAATGATATTTTTATCAGGCACTTAAGATTTAACAACGAACCGGCATCTTAACCTGGTAGGTTGCTCCCAATAATTTCTTTTGGGTACCTCTTGCTATTCTCTGTCATGCTCCATTTCATGGGAGACAGAAAGCGTGTCTAGAGAACAGCAGGGGAGAAAGTAATTCTATTTTCAACAGGTCCCTTCAGAGTAACTACGTTTATCACACTAAGTAGAGCCTGTATGTGTTTAGCCCCATGCTAGCACAGCTTTCCATGAACTCCACAGCTTGTCAGTCACATTAAAGATACTCCAAGTGTCGCACAGTCTCCAGAAAGGGTGTTTCACTAACATTTTAACCCATAACTTCCCAGCGAAAGGTCTGGAATTCTCAAAACCGGGAGTGTTTCCATTGAAAGCACAAGCGCAGCACTTTCCCTTTAACTGGGACAGAGGCTGGGAGTTAAGGCTAAACCACAGCACTAAAGCCAAACCCATTGTTTGCATTTTGGGCTTCAGAATGCAGCCGACTTCCCTTTCGCTTTTAAAACTCACTCAGTCCCCTCCAAACTGTTCTGTTCTGGGGAGGAGGCAGCCGGAGCAGTTGTAGGAGGCGTGCCAGACAACCCATTTGTCATCGCACAGTGATGACAGGAGGCAAATCCAAAAAAAAGTCTTTCCAAAATGATGCTGCAAGTCTACGTGTCACAGAAATCAGAAAACAGCAACGGATTCTAAGTGAATCTGTGTAGAAACATCGTTTTTAAAGAGAATAATGTCTTGCACAGCCTTAAGCCCACATCCACTAGGACTGAGACCGTACCTTGGCTACTGTCTGCTCGGCGATGGTGCTCGGCCGACGCTGACGAGCGTCGACTCGCTGTTCCACAGGGAAGCTGCTCCGATGGGATTTGAGTCGCTCCACTAGCAAGTAATAGATAGCAGCAAAGTGGTTATAACTCTTGTTCTGCAGGGACTGAAAGAGAAAAGCACAAAAGTGTGGGTGCAGCCAAATACGCATCATTGCTATAATGTTTAAGTTCTATAAGACCAGAAGAAGAGAGAATTGAGAGAGTTTCAAATCACAGTGCCAGGCAAAAAGCAGCATCAAGACTCATAGCTGACATTCAGGTGTTACTCCGAACCCCTGGAGATCCGACTCTGGGGAAGGGACTCTCCAGGCTTCCTGAATACACCGACTGCTCCAAGTCACAAGAAGCAAGGGGGAACCCAGCCTCCAAAGCAGAGAAACTGGCCTCTTCTAGCAAAAATTACTCCAACTGCCTATATCCACAATGACTTACTGAGACATCGATAGGACAGGGAGGCAGGAGTTCAGCACGTTTAAAACATTTTCCCTTCTGCTAGGGTCTGACCAGGTAAAATACACCACCAGCTTTGTCTGCTGACATGAACAATGCTGTAAGCATCTCAGGAAATAAGTTATAATCATAAAAAAAAAGCAGGAGAACTTCCCTCCAGGGACAAATATCTATTTAAGTCTATTTTACCTCGATAGTTTTCTGCTGATCGATTCCAAGGCTGTGCATCAGCCGTAAGACCTGCTCGTTATACTCTCCGATGGAAGGCTCGTTCTCCTCTCCTGGTGGATAAAGAATAGGCCTCTGCGCAGGAACTTCGATGAGCATCCACTTGTGCTCCTTAATCTGAGCAATAGTTAACCGTTTGGATGGGTCTAGGACCAGCATTCTCCTAATCAGGTGTTCACACTCTGTTGGGAAAGAAAAATTAACAGCCTGCTAAGCGGTACTTGCATATATTTACCTGAGATGTGCTGATACGGAGCACGACAAGAGGAAATTGCTTTACTTCTACCTAACTTCTGTGCTAAATACGTTTCCTGAAGGCTAAAACAATCTCTCAAAACAAAATTAGAAGTTAGATTAAGAAGGACAACCCCCCAACGGCTTTAAACGCAGGGTGTGGTTAGCAGTGCCGTTCCTTCCGTGCGGCTCTCCCACGAGGGTAGCAGGAATATTTGATGCCTCTTTGAAGCTGTGATGCCTCGTGTCTCTGTGGCTCCCATTTCGATGCTCTCCCTGCCCATGGACACAGCCACACTGCAACCTCCATGCCTTGATCACAGAAAAGTGGGTCAGTTTGTGTGGCTGCAGCCTGACTGCAAAGGCCCAGAGCTCACCGGGGCTGAGTGGTGTTTCTTTACAAATAAATTTGTCTAGGGTGCAGATGCACCACCCTTTCTGTCCTCCAAGAGTTTATTCTAGAGTTTACCCGTGCTTAGAGCGTAAAAAGACACGTCGTTACCTTCTGACATAAAATAAGGGATCCTGAACCTTCCTTCGAGAACTCGTTGCCTCAGTATGGGGAGCGTCGGTCCATCGAAAGGTAACGCTCCACAGACCAAAACGTAAAGAACGACGCCCATGCTCTGTAAGAAAGAGAATTTCATTTCATTTCTCAGGCTAGAAGCAGCCTCTGAGGTTGGCTGGCCAAATGCTGCCACAGAAAAGAGTTAAATGATGTTCTGTAGAAGCAGGAAATTCCTACCGAAAGGAGTTTGATTTCTGAAGATCCCTAAACATTAAGAGCACTCGGCTAACCCACCATGGTTTGGCTTGCAGCACCTTGTGCCAAGAGGCAGGTGAGCTGAAGTGTAAAGGGTTAGGGACTCTGGAAGGTAGCTCAGGGACTGAATGATAGCTGAGAAGTGAGCCCCAACTTTGGGTAAGGATCAGAAATACTTTTTATTAATCTCGCCTTTCAAATCAAAACAAACCTTAAACAGCAGCTGCTCAAAGTAAGACACCAAAATCTGCAGAAGCCTGGCTGAGAGGGATGCTGGTAACTTCACCTACAGCCAGTTTCAGGGGACGCCAGCTCACAGTCCCGCTCTGCTGGGTGTGGGGCTGAGCACGAGGGGTTCTTAATTAGAAAGAAAGGAGGTGACCTGGGCAAGAGCTCTCCTGCAGCCACCAGGGTCGTGTTTGAAAGTGCACGAGTTAATTGGCACTGCGAGTGGAAACAGCCTGGCAGTGGGTGCCAAGAACACACGGCGCTGCGCTAGATGAAGCAACCACAGCGACCCTCGTGCCAGTGGGGTGGCAGAGACAGCCCCGGGCTTCTCGAGGGGAAAAAGGAGGCGCTCAGCATTCACCTTAACGCTCTGTGAGCACGCAGAGCTTTTAAGAGTAAAGATACAGTTTAAAAAGTCAATTCTTTCCTTAACCTGCCAGAAACTGAGCCGGGGATCGTTGCAGTCCTCCTGCAAGCTTAATGCTTTCTGTAGGTATGTTCTGTGATGGGATATTGTAAGGAGACACAGAATCCTTAACTCAGAAAGCAAATGAAGATGAGATTGTTTAGAGATTGGTGGGAATGGCTGGACTCAATGATCCGGTGGGTCTCTTCCAACCTGGTGATTCTATGATGATTTATCTTAATCACACACACACTTCTCTCTGTGGGCAGGCAGATTCTGTTGACAACTTAGGATATTATCCATTTAAATAATATTTACTGAGGTTCAGAGCTTTACTCCCGACATTCAGAGTGCCCCTGCTACTTGGAGCAGTCAGCGTAGCCGAGCTCTCCTTTTTAAACAGCTAACTAGTTCCAAATATACGTGTACGTCTGTAAAGAGATATATGTATACACACTAATATATGTATCTAAAAGTGCAGTTTTTATTTGTTAATGCAATTAGATTAATTTAAATTAGATGAGCAGCCGAAAGGTGACTTTCCATGAGCTGCCCTGCGTGTGCACCAGGCTGATCAAAATGTCAGTGCCTGCGTTAGCCTGTGTGCAACATCATCACTGCGAAGCCGATGCCAGGGCAGAGGCTGCCAAACCGCACTGCCTCTGGTTGCTCCGGGATATGAATTCGTCACTGCAAGAACCAGAATACTAAACTTAAAAAACGAACCAAAAAACCCAAAGCCACCCAAAGAAAGAAAACCCCAAACCAAATTAGGGATGAAAAGTCATCTCTGACAACACATGAAGGGTGCACAGAGCTTTGCAGTTCATTTTAATCCCTTTTCCATTGCATAAGAGCGTGGGTTACGCTCTCTGTCCTCTTCCAGTCGAGTAGCGCACACGGAGACGCAGCGATTCAGAACCACGCAGTTGCCTGCGGCAGAGCGCTGGGTTCCAGCTCAAAGAGCGAAGCAGTCACCTGCTCTCCTGTGTTTTGGTGGCTCCGAATCCCTTTAACCACATCAGAACTTACAGTTCGATTCCCACTTAACACAAAAGATACTAAATGCACTGAAAACAGCAAAGTTCATGCTCTCGGTCAGAAGAGCTTGGGAGGAGCTACTTTCTCCTCTCACGGGCTCGCAAACACCTACAGAGCATGTTTCATGGCCACACAGATGGGCAACTTCAAGCCCCTTCAAGGTTAAGAGGAGTTTTATGACATTCAGGAAATAAAGCTGAAGGGGAACAACAGAAAAAAGAACAAAGATGATTCCTTTGTTCCAACTTCCTAGAAGTTAAACAAAGAATACCCAGATATCCAGCTGGGGTCCCTCGTACTGCTGTCCTTCGAAGACTTCTGGGGCTGCGTACGGTGGGCTCCCACACCACGTCGTCAGAGGCTCACCGCTCTTATAGAAGTTTCCAAATCCAAAATCTGTTGAGAAACGAAGGGGAAGATCATTCTGAACACCATTTGCATGACAAAGAATAACTGCAGGCACAGATTAGGCCTGAGAGCTCACTTTCATTCATGAAAGGCCCCGTCACAAATCCTTTCATCAGTCCTCCCACTGAAAATATTTATCAGGATGCTGAATGTCCTCTGTTGCTATTTTTATTGACTCATAAAATCAGACAATCGGTTAGGTTGGAAAAGACCTTGAAGATTAGGTTAGAAAAGACCTTGAAGATCACCGAGTCCAGCTACGTAATTATTAAAACACCCTGCAAAACTTCACAGCCTGTAGGAGTTCGGAGTAAACTTCTACCACTTCGCTAAATCCAAGTTTATAAAAGGCTATCACTAACCCCCAACAAGCTGCCAATCAGGCAGCAACGTGAGCTGATTTGCTCGCCAAGAGATATCTGAGATCCAGGGCTGCATCTGAGACTTCCCGAGTTTTCTTTCGGAGCTCTCTAGCCTTGAACACAACAAATTTTGACAATGCAAGCATCGGCTGTGGGGACAGGAGGAAGGAGCTGGGCCAAAAGCAACAGGCATGGGAAAACACGCAGCCCTTTGCTAGGAAGGGAACTGCTACTGGGATTGGCTGCAGCCTACAACTGGAATTTGCCATTCCGCAACCAAGCGATTCTTTAAAAATGTTTCTTTTTATGGCTTAATATGGGACCAGACGCGGGTCCCATGGGACTGGAGTGTTAGTCACCATTTGTAATAATCCAGAGCAAAACGACAGCTCCGACTGCAGAGACACATGAAGTCAGCAGAGTCTGATGCAGATTTTTTTTTTAGCTTCCCCTGTTGTTGCTCTCCCAGGTTGCATTTTTTTTTTTAACCAGAATACAGCAAACAACATGAATATTGAGGAAGCCGGTTCAGTGACAGAACTCTGATTATTTTCCAAATGCACAATTTTAGGTGGCTGCTCCAGCTCCCCGGTGCTCCCACCTGTAGGACTCTCGTCTTCCAATCCAGGAACTCTTCCCATTCCACATCTCCTGTTCTTCACATGTCCTGCCATCATTCTCGCTCCCTTTGCTTAGTTCATACAACATTTGCTTTCGTGTTCTTTACTCTTCCTGCCAGGTTCCCAAAGGACCCTCCTACACCCAGCACAGCTTCTCATTCCGAATACACTCGATCCACGACACTCCCTAGGATTCACACACAAGGCTCTTACTCATCAGGCTTTTAATAGAAGCCACTGGAGCACAGTGTTTGGATACACCTGTTCACAGCGTGAATCAAAAGACTCGCTCTGCTGAAGTCTAGTGGGGTTTTCTCATGGAATTCAAGATTTCTCCGTGTGGGTCCCAGCACTGTACTGCCCTGTCCCAGCTCCGTACTGCTCATCCCTCTGTTCCACTTGACTGAGTTGCAGGCCACTTTCTATGTTCTCTGTGACAACAAACGCTGTTAATTCTAAAGCAAAGGAGTGTTTCTCAAGGAGAGAGATCTGACACCAAGGACAAATACTCTTTGGATCTAAGGCTTTCAGGCAAACCGGCTTCAATTCACTAACCAGCTGTGTCTCCAAGGCAAAACAGAATGGAGCAAGGATCATCAAGCACAGCAGCACTGGCCACGTTCACCACCGCTCTGCTCCTGTGTGAATGATTTAACAGTTCCCCATCACTTTTTCCATATTGGAAGGTTACAGGAGGAGTTTCTTTCCTGAAGGCGATAAGGCTTTTACCCTTGGAGCTGACCAGGCTCCTGCAGGGTAATACTGGTGTGACTCGAGGAATCCTGTGAAAGTCAATAGTGTTGATAAGCAGCAATCAGGTTGTTGATTTAGTGCTATCAGGTGCTGATACCTCAGAGGTGCGTTAATACAATGCGGTGCTGACTGGCAGATAGGGGAGCTGATAAACACCGGGGTTGGCAGACACAGCACAGGCACCGCTGGTACCATTTCATTTACTCCTATTTGTATAGGTTGTGATACTCAGAGGAGAGAGCCTGGGGTTGTCGTACATCCTGAGCTAAAAACACACCAGAGAACCCTCAGAACACAAGGACAGAAGAGGCATGTAGAGCATTTTTCTCTTCTGTCTTCCAAGATTTCCCTTAGCATGTAATAAGGTGCAGAATCATAGAATGTTTTGGGTTGCAAGGGACCTCAAAGCGCATCTAGTCTCACTCTCCTGCCCTGGGCAGGGACACCTCCCACGGGATCAGGGGCTCCCAGCCCCATCCAACCTGGCCCTGAACCCCTCCAGGGATGGGGCAGCCACCCCTGCTCTGGGCAGCCTGGGCCGGGGCCTCCCCATCCTCACCATAAAGAATTTCTTCCTTATATCAGCCCGAATCTCCCCTCTTTTAGTTTAAAACCATTACTCTTTGCTCTGTCTCAACAGGCCCTGTTAAACAGTCTGTCCTCATCTTTCTTACAGGCCCCTTTCAGCGCTGGAAGCTGCTCTAAGGTCTCCCCGGTGCCTTCTCTTCTCCAGGTTGAACAACCCCAACTCTCTCCGCCTGTATGGGAGGTGCTCCAGCCCTCAGATCATATTCACAGCTCCTACAACCGTTTCCACAGATAAGACAGACCTTTTTTTACATGCCTTGTGTTGGAGGGTCCGTTTGATTCAGATAAGCAACTGGTAACCGGCGATCAGCCACAGTTACACACAATCCAGGTCACTGTGTCCTCATTTCATCTTTCCTTTTGCTAAAGGTCACTTGTGGTACTCTTGAAGGAGCCGCTAGATATGGAATGTAAATGTCTAACCTAACGTCGACCAGTTCTCAGTGGTTTTCTTCCACAAAAAATGCATCTGGAAAAATATTTGGCAGCGTGCATAAAGCAGCTCTTTGTATTTCGGAGTTTCATGGTATTGATTATGGAATGTGTGTCCCTTATCAGGGGTTTTAGGGTGTGAAACCACATACCAGTTATACACACAAGGACAAGAGAACAGCGAATGAACAGACAGGGCTAAACCCAAGTAAGAAACCACTGAGTGACCCATCCGGGGCCCAGCACGACCGAAGCTCGTGGTCGTTCTCGAAACAGCACACGCACAGTCACCCTCTGCCGAAAACTTTTGCGTCAGCGTTTCTGCAGCCTGAAAAGCGACGCTGCAGTTCTGCTGCAAACCTTCTGCCACCTTCAATGTGTGATAATACATCACGTGCTCCGCGCACATCGCAGTCCAGTGACCCCAACACATCAGGGTTTGAGGGGAAGAGCTAAGTCTCGCTTCCTTTTGTAAACACAGGCCTTAAGTGTTTTCCCTTCTGTTCGAGCTCTACAGTCCAACACTCTGCACACAGAATCATAGGCTGGTTTGGCTTGCAAGGCACCTGGGACACGCTCCATCGCTGTCTCCAGCTGGTCAGAAATCGCCTTTTCTTTTAAATAAGCCAGTCATTCTGTGAAATCTTATTGCAGAGATTTCCAAATAGGCTATCAAAAGAGATCACCTCTAAAAATAAGCAGGGTGCTCCCATCAGCCTAGACCACGACTGGATGATAAAGATACTGGCTTAACTATCAGCAGCAGCAAGGTTGTGTTGAAAACGTAGGAAAATGGGCTCTACTTCCAACTACCTGACCACACAACCTGAAAATCCCAGGTCTAACCCAAAGCTGCTGAAAGACTCCTCTCCCCTGAGAGAAACTAGGCCAGGGGCTGTGCCCATTACAGATAATTCCATACTGGAATTAATAGCAACGTGTTAGGGTCAGTAGGACTTGGCAGGCCAGTTCCTCCACAACAAAAACTCTGCAAAGATTCAGGTCCTTAACACCTCAGGAATAAGATCTGCGTACAGCGATTCAATCCAGGGAGCTCTTCGGTGCTGCCCACAGCTGCAGGATTAATCTTTTTCACTTCTCATCTCTAACCGTGCCCATTATTCGCATTCACACAAAGCACAAAAAGATGCATCTCTCATATCCTTGCAGTTTTACCTTTTCTCCTCCCTCCGCAAATGCTGCTGTTCTGAACAAGGAAATCTCTGTTCTAAGAAAGCTCGTTTGGTCATTAGATTGCCTTGCCACCCTCCCTTCCCAACTAGAACTACAGGGCTTATCTGACACCGAATCTGCTAAAATGATGCAAATAAAGAGCTGCAGCCCATGGCTTCAGTTTGGAAGAAAAAAATAATGAGAATTTCCTGAAGAACAATCACAGAATAAATTGGGTTGGAAGGGACCTCAAAGCCCATCCAGTGCCACCCCTGCCATGGGCAGGGACACCTCCCGCTGGATCAGGGGCTCCCAGCCCCATCCAACCTGGCCTTGAGCCCCTGCAGGGATGGGGCAGCCACCCCTGCTCTGGGAGGTGCTGATGACGAGCTGTCATTTTCATGATGACACAGACCCTTATCCCTCATTTATTTGTCCATTGTCAACAATCAGACCAGAAACTTAAAAGACAGACAAATATTTAAGCTTCATTCTACCCTTCTAACTCCACGTCCCTACATTAATAGTGTATTCCAGGTAATTAACATACTTTGTTAAATGAGACCATCTTGTGTTACTGTACATTTCTGGTCCAGGTGGAACCCTCAAGAGGTTAAACGTCCAACACCAGCCTGAGGTCACTGTGTTAGCTCAAAGTCAGAAAATCAGATAAGCAGGGTGACAGCACTGAACTCTTGGGACGGGTCCACAGCCACAGAGCCCCGCTGCCTGTCAGGAATGAAGCTGCCATGCCAGAGAGACCATCTGAAGGTCAGACCACACGCGAGAGCCGTAGCTGCGTCGCGTTCTGCAGGCACACAAAGAGCCCGGCAGTTGCAGAACAGTTACGCAAGGGCATCCTGGCATGTCCCCGCGCTCTGGAGGTGCAAGCGGCCAAGGCTGGCTCAGATTCCAAACCTACATAGGAAACACTGACTCGAACGCTCACCCTGTCCTGCCTTCTACATCCTCCTTCAGTTCTGAAACAACTGCCACTTCAGCTGTAATAACAGAGGGGGAAACAACAGAATCTTTTACCCACCCCCAGTCACTGTGTGTCACCTGCCTTTTTCCTACGGCAGCCAGACTTTTGTTGTGAATTTTTCTATTCTCTTTAAGGAGATTTCTCTTCACACGTAATTGGCTTGGCAACCTTGACAATACTTCAGGAGACACGAAACAATTTCTTCTCTCAGAAGCGTTTTGCTGTCTGTGTAGGTGTCATTAAATCTGATGGCTCCCTTCACTTATCTCGCATCTGTCAGATTTTAAGCATCCTCTTCGAACTGCAGATAAATATCAGCCTAGCCCCAAACCACAGCTCCTACTCGGGTGCCACCCTCGTATGTCTCTGTATCAGATTCACAAAGACGTGTGTGTATCTGTGTCAGCACGGCTGTAGAAAGCATGACCTGCTTGGAAACACGAGTTCAGTCCCTAAGAAAGTGAAACCCTTTGCCTACCCAGACTGGAGTTAGAGTTATTTGGTGAATGTGAACACATTGAAGCCACTTTGAAATGAATCACGAACGAATCCGAACAGCAAAAGACAGAGAAGAACTTTAAGTATGATCATCAATGCAAGACAAGATTCAGGTTTACGTTACAATTAGGATTTTTTGCTTTTAACCATTATTTTTACATGCTTAATTTCATAACATGCAATAGTTTTATTTACAATTACCAAAAGCAGCGCAAGAGCAAGGATATCTCAGAACCGAATGGCACGATCCTTGCAAGAACAACAGAACTGATGCTGTTGAGACACAACTTGCCTTCTGGAAGTACGTGTCTTATAAACCTGGACAATGGTTTCTATGCTCTGCAGTTCTGAAACTGTAATTCCTTCCCTTTTCCAGGGGCAATGAACATCAGTGCCCTCCAGTTATGAATTTCTGCTGAAAAAACAGCGTGCACTGACAGCCCAAAGCACAGCAAGAGCCAGATACCTACTACTACACCCCGGACCTTTTCATGCAGCACAGGACTTCAAAACCAGCGCTGCATATTTCAGCAATCTGCTCTTATCTTTAAAAATCCAATTATCTTCTATTGTTGCACAAAATAATTACCCGTGCAGGGAAATCAGTGTTATTTGTTAGGGTACATAAATTATTACGGTTACCTCTTTTTGTTTCCATCAGGCTTTCTACACCTGCATCTTCAAACAATGTTAAACCATTGCTTAAGATGACAGGAATTAATAGCTTCCATGAGAACCATTTCAAAGAAAAAGTTCAGGATTTAGATAGGATACTGGATGCTTGGTCCATTGGGCTTCCTCGGTTTTTAATTATTGCCCTGTCAGTTTAGTTGTCCCACTTATTAGAGTGTTAGAATGGTCAGGATTCAATTAAAAACGTAACAGCCACCAGTCTCATTCCCTCTCTTCCCCCTCCACCTTGTTTCTACTTTGCAGTTGCTGATACCGTAATTGTTCTGGACCAAAGATGATAGTTTTTAAACCTAAAAACGCTGTTAAGATTCCTTGTCCCAGAGAAATGGATTTTAAGTACGTTACTGATGTTTAAGGGAAAAATGTGCCAGCCCTCAAAAAAACCCATACATCAGCCTCAGAATTCTAAAAAGGACTGAAATTGGACCTTACCAGCGGACTGAAATTATATAACGGAGTGATCCTTATCTTCTTAACATTTGCCTGAATCTGCACGTTAAAAAAAAACCCCCGATCATTTGCAGCATTGTGTTCAGTTGAATAAACTCTGTGTTTGAGCAATCTGCAAATATTGGCTCTTACCACGGGCGGTATTTTGTTTCTCAATCTCATTTACCCCCTTTTCAAATTGTCTTGAACGCAGAAGGTATAATTTTTTGAACGTACATCATTTAAATGGAATCTGTTTTCCCTTTCAAAATGGAAAGGGACTAGGATTTCAGACCCGTTTGCAATCTGAGAAATGGGAGCTCCCTGCCAGAGCCACGGAAACTTGTGTGCGTCGAGCGCTACGAGGTAGGTTCTAATTTGTACCTCTAAAAATCCTTGAGAGGGGACACCAGCTTCAGCGCTATAATTAATCCATTCCACTAAAATTGCCAACAGAACCCAACCTCCCAGAGCCGCGCGGATCTTTTGTTATTACAGTAATATGAGCAGAGGAGATAATCGGAGAGAGGTGCTGATAAAGGAAAGGTATGAGCGCGTTCGAAACAAACCTGACCTACTTCATGAACTGAATGCTGATCAGCCAGTTCTGACGTCAATGCATATTTTACTGTCCACCACCAAGACGAACCAGCACTACAACCTGCTTCAAAATAACAGTCTCTCCTACCTGACCTGGTTCAAGCACAGCAGCTCTGCCATCGCGATGGCACCGTTTCTGCAAGATCTATAAGGCACCTTAACTGGGCAAACTGGGGAGGGCTGGGAGTATGCAGAGACAGGCTCATTATTCCATAGAATCACTGAATGGTTTGGGGCAGAAGGGACCTTAAAGCCCATCCAGTCCCACCCCTCCCAATGGATCAGGGGCTCCCAGCCCCATCCAACCTGCCCTTGAACCCCTCCAGGGATGGGGCAGCCACCCCTGCTCTGGGCAGCCTGTTCCAGGGCCTCCCCACCCTCACAGCANCCGTGATCATCTTCCTGGCCTCCTTTGGGCTTGTCTCCTTGTCCACACTCCTTGTTTAGGTACAAAAGATCGCAGGCTCATCTGCTTACAGTTTTAGGAGCACTGATCTTTGAATCTTATTTTATTCTCCTGGTGCCTGAAACACTTTATGCACGTTTCTGTGTTTGAGTGAAAAATGTTGTGTTCTTAAAGGGTAAAAGCTTCAAAAAACATCTTGATAAACCAAATGAAGTGGAAATTAGGAAGAGTCTGGCACGGTCATGAATATCTCTGAAATGTGGATTTCATAGGTGCTAGGAGTGACTGGCAAGGGGCAGCCCCGCATGTAACACTGGGGCCTAATGCAAACACCGACACTGCAGAGCTTTCTATCAAAATAATTCATCAGTTACCGCGTTGGTTTCCAGTTGTTAGTGTAATTCGAATTAGGGAGTAATTCCAGCTATCAGAGTCAGGATCCTGGCTGCCCTTTGTTCTTCCACAGTTTGATAAATGAGCCATGAAGAACGTGACCCCCTGGAAAAAGACCGTTCTCAGGGATCTGCACAGCACCGGCCAGCTCCAAAATCACAGATAAATCATCCCGTGGAATTAAACATCTCCTTTTCAGAGAAAAATAAAGCAACTGACTCAGCACAAAAAAGGCTACAACTCTAAAAATTATTTCTTTTTTCCGGAAAGTATAATAGAGCTGATCTAGAAATTATTTCAGCTACAGCGATATCCATAATGTAAAATATTACCACTCTGATTGTCTGTACCTTACGCCCAGTAGTGTATCTTGGGCAGCAGCAAATGAATTACTCCAATTAATAAAAATAAGGTGTGACTGAAGATCATCTGCATTCTGAGTACCTGCTATTTTGATGTTCATGTTGTTGTCAAGCAGAAGATTTTCAGCCTTGAGGTCTCGGTGAACAATCTTCCTCCCGTGGCAATACTCCACGGCCGAGAGGATCTGCCAGAATTTGCGCCTGGCCTCAGACTCGCTGAGGCGGCCGTGGCTGGCGAGGTAATCTGTTAAAACAAAGCAGGTTTGGATGAATTAGACAGCAGGCAACACCCTGAAAGCTAAAAGATTTCCCTTCAAACAATTAGCACTAGGAAACTCTGAACAGCATTCCAGTCAATCCCAGTTTACAACCCATTGTGCTCGCACTCTCCCCTCTCCAAAGGATGGGGAAAAGAGTAAAAAGCAGCTGCTGTGCAGTGAAACTCTACTCTGCTCCTTCTTTTATAGTTACCTGACCACCCTAATAAATATTTTTCATAACAACCCCTGTGGAATGGGGAATACTCGGAATAACTGGTTTCACCATCATGAAGTGCTCAGCTCAAGCAGGCTTCCCACTTCTCCCTCTGAAGCCTCAGCAGAGGCTCTGTGCTGGCTACAAGTACTTTTCCTCTGGAAATAAAACAAGAACACATAAGGTACCTATCCTGACCTCTCTCTCGTCTTCATTGCATCACAAGCAGAGAGAACATTTTGTTTTCATACTTGATTACGTTGTAAAAACTAACGTTAGCCCTGAAACAAATGAGAGCTCTGAAACCCAAGATTTCATTTGTCCTCGGGAACAAAAACAAGTGAAGCAGCAGCTGCATGAGTCTTGACAGAAACAGATCCTATTTTCTCTTACAAGGCATCGAATCAAAGAATCAACTGCTAGGATGGTTTTAGAATTGCCTTCAATACCCTGCAAAGAAAGCAGTTAATGGCCAATGTGCAGCAAATGCGCACGGACACCGTGCCCTGTGCTCCTAGGCAAGGGCCGAGCAGACACACGGATCAGTCTCCAGCCGCTTGCTGCAGCCCAACCAGCACTGAAGAGAACCCCAAGTCCCATCATTTATAGACACTTGGGTCACCAGACTAGAATCAGGGGACAGTTTGGGTTGGAAGGGGCCTAATGATCACCCAGTTCCAACAGGCAGTGAGACCTCCCACTGGATAAGGGGGATCTCAAAGCTCCAGACAGAGTCGTATTCAGAGGTGACTTCTGAGTTACACTTTCACTCCTACTGTTTATTTAAACAAATGCACTAATATTCCATCTTCTTAATATGTTCAATAGAACAGGCTCATTTCAGAGATGGTTTATAGGAGGAAAAAGTTCTACCCTCCATTACTGAGGTAGTTCCGCTGTGTGTTTCTTGGGGTGGAACTGAAAGGATTCCACGTGCTGCCTCTCCTACTCCCAAGCACACTGGGAAAGCACAAAGGTTCCTGCTCCCGAGCCATCTAAAGAGGCAGACTAGAGCCCTCGGTTATCCCACACTCATTTCAGCAACCCTCCAAAACCATTTTTAGGCAAAGCACATTAGATCCGATCTCTGGAACCTGCGGATCTGAAAACAGAGATTCCAACCTATCTGAGTCTTAATACCCTTTCAGCCAGTTTAACTTGGCAAAGCACGAGAACAAACCGAGGCCTGGCAGTAAGGGGAGATCATAATATTTGCAAGCTAAATATCATCCAGTCACCGAGTGACTGACAAATCATATGATATCAAGGTGAAGTCAGATATCAAAGGCACAAGCTAAATGACACTGAACGCGAGCCAGCCCTTTAATCTGTTAATCCATCATTTGTTAACAATGCAGCAAACAAGTTAATGAATCCAAGCTGTCGTTTGCTTTCATGGCTCTGGCCTATCAGGACTTCTAAGATTCCAAACCACCTTGGACTCCACCAAGTCCAGCAGCCTGCGTGGAATAGGTCACTTATTCTGAAACCCGCTGCTCTCTCTCCAGAGCAGTGGAATGTGCCCCAGTCCATCCAATAGGTGACAGTACGTGCAAGGATGCTGTTTGTGCATTAACCGCCTCGCAAACAGGAAAGGCTGGGATGCAGGCACTGTGCCAGCCCCTGAGATACAGGAATCGCTTGGGAAGAGCTGAAACTTGCTGGAGACTCTGCCACAACAGTGAGGATCTGGATCAGGGCAGGAGGAGGGAAAGCTCACATCGTTTGTCTTTTTTCTGAACGCTACCCTGCTTTCCTCTACTTCCCATTTACATCAAAGTTGCCCTGGACGCGATATCCTGCTTACGACACGAGGGGTTGGATGATAAGGACCCGAAGGTATGCGTGGGGGGAAAGATAGCTCAGAGAGCAAGAAGGGACTTTGAACGCTGAAGCATTCTGTCGCCATGAAACCCATCCCCTTGCCCCCCAGCGTGAAAAATGAAGATCAGCGCAGCTCCACCTCCGCCGCTCTCCAATCGCCAGGGCCCTCTGCGTGCTGAACTCTATTCCACTGCCCTCCAAGTTCACTCTGCCTGCTGATGCGACTGATAGCGTCAGAGAAACTCTCTCAGCAACCCCAGTTTAGTTACTGCACCCAAAATGCACGTGAAAACACCAAGTGCCCATGTATCAAAGCATAAAACTCATGAAATTAACTGTCATTAGGGGGAAAAAGTGGTTCCTGTAACCTCAGTCCCTGCTGTGTATAAGCAGCCTACCTAAAAAGATTCTCTTTCCCTTTGAGGATGTTTCTGCTCCTCTGTTTCTGCTGTTACTCTAGCAGCACATGCTAGACTCATTCACAGAAAGGAAACCCACTGTCCTGGGTACCATTCCAACTTAAACCGCAGTTGTTATTACGTGCTGCAGGACAGCAACCGTCACTCCTTACCCAGCTCCATGCTGCAGCGCGCTTCGTCTGCAGGAAAACCAGAACAGAATTTCTCCCCTCTGAAATTCTAGCATGTTTCTGCCCTTACCTCATTTCTGATTCTTCCTCCAAAAACATCTATAACAGCAAGACAGACACCCAAGAGGGGAACAACACGTTCTTAATTACAGAAGCCGCTCTGAGATATCATTCCAATAAATCAGAAAACAATGTTTTAGGAAAACCTGTGCTAATGGACCCAGAAAGATTCCTAATTATTTTTTCTGAGAGAACAAGAGAATTGAATAAACTGTGTCCAAAACACACACTAAAGAATCTGCAAACAGGGGAAGTCTGGGAGCCCAGAAGGCTTTGCTCCTTCAGAATGAACTAAGAGTTTAAGTCGAAGTTTTACAGGAAATTGCACACGTTAAAGCCAAGACAAATAACAAGGCAAAAAGAGCCACCATCCAAGTTACTTCAGGAATCTTTAGCCGTGTTCATTAAAGCCTTTTACTTTTTTCCCTTGTGTTAATTTGGTTTTCCTCGTGACCACCTCACTTCCTCACATAGAACAGGAGCAAAACCACCTTTCTAGTCACGTAAATGCAACTTAACAGCTATAGAATCTTGACTGAGTTCTGAGAACGATTCATATATGAAACCTTAAAACTACACTAAATATGGGGTTGTTGCAGCTCAAGTGCAGGACCCGGTACTGAGTCTTGTTGAAGCCCATCCCGTTGGCCTCGACCCATGGATACAGACTGTCAACTGGAAGCTAACAACTTCAGAATTTAACATTAAAGGTTGATCACAAAAACATTCACTTGCTTACCGAAAATTTCTCCGTTTTTGGCAAATTCCGTCACAAGGTACAACATGCTTTTGGTCTCCATCACCTGTTGACGGACAAATTACACGTGAGATTGTTTGTGGGAATTAAAAATCAAACACACCCCCAAGCAGGTACATATTTTCATTGCTCTCTTCTGGTAGGGATGTGAAAGTTTTGCCTTGCACACGTAGTTATCATAATCTTTCGTTCTGTTTTTTCAAGTTACTTCAAAATTTCCAACGGGACCATTTGCACTGTTATCTGGTGGAGGATGGAAATCAAACCCACCGAACTTGAAGCACCTTCTACCTTCTCTTCTGTTAAGTTCCAGCCCCCTTGTTACAAGAAGAGAGCAATCAACTGAAAAATTGGGGGTCTGGAAAGAACATAGGGGGATAAACAGGAAAAAAAAAAAAGAGGGTAAAGGGAAGATCTCAAAGTTTTTCCATGAGCAGTTGTTCGTGGCCTTGAACAGATTTCACCCAACAAATCAAGATTCCAAGCTCCTGTGATCCATGTTGGGAAAGGGAGCCCAGTCAGTTATCTTGCAGCTTTCCTCCTAATGACCTGCTCCTCGTTTGCTTAACCAGCCACTCAGGAACGTGCTGCACAAACAGCACAATCCAAAGAGACTCTGGCAGTGAAAAATCCTCTTCCTCAAAATAAAAAGTCATTTAGGACCTCTCTCAGTATAACACAGCAATTCCAACATCCAAGCCATCCTGGGCCTGTTTCAATAACCACAGTAAAATAGCTCAGCCCGAGCAGTCTGTGGACAAGGCCTTCTGGAATTGGATTTTTGCATTTTATTTGTAAACAAGCTTGAAAGTATTAGAAGACCTTTCAGATGATTTTTCTTCCTGAAAGATCCGTATTTATAAACCAGCAGAATCACTAACCCTGCCCAGGCAGCAGACAGAGCAGGACAGCAGTTCTGCAGTCTCTCCTGCACCCTTGTCTAATTCTATAACAGCCGAGCTTGTTATTACAACTGAAATGTCTGTGTCTGGGAGGCAAAACAGTTTGGAAAGACTGTTTTAAACCAACATTTGGAGACAGGGAGCTACAACAGCCTGTGGATTACATGGATACAGAGCCACACTTCAGCCAAGACTGCTGGCTCCACTACCCGACTCTGACAATCAGCAGTTCCTTGACGTGAGAACTCGGAAACTTGTAATACGAACACAACACAGTGACAGGCACAGGATACAAGTAAACTAGTAAGATAATTTGATTTCAGGTTATTTTAAAAATTAACTTACCTATCTAGCACATGAATTTCTACCAAGCCACCCCCTTCCCAGTTAAAGGGTAAGTGCTATAGAACAATCACCCTCCTCTTCAAGTGGTCTTGCTCATCTCCAGACTTAAATTAACTCTTCTCAGACTGCTCCCTACTACAATTCCTCTCTCCTTTACTATTTCTGTGTTTTGTCACTCATTCAGGAGGAACCGTGGTAGATATTACTCAAGCTAGTTAGAAATTTAACTCCCCACGATTCACCTGCACTCAGCAAACTGATATTTTAAAAAGGAAGCACCAATCTCTTTCCCATAAGATGAAAACAAAGCTAAACGAGTCTAAACCGGGACCTTTCTCAGTATTCAGCAAAGCAACCCCAACACCACAGGTCCAAGCCCTTGTTCTCATGTTGCTTTTAGACATCGTCAGATGAACCTGAATACAACATTTGGTTTTTGAACACACCATTCCCCATTTGTTAGCTGAGCTGGGCTTATTTCAAACATGCAGGAGAAAAATCTCCAAAGCGTTCTGTTTGTTAAACAGAACGCTGACAGGGCCCAGGGGGAATATTCTTAGGAAAGCCTTAAAAGCAAGAGTTAACTGAAGCAGAAATGCCAGCAGCCTCAAACGTTTTACCATATGCTTGCAGGAACAGAAAATGAAACGAAAGAGAAACAATATAAAACAAGCCTGAGTTTTACTAGACGAGCTGTGTGCTAAAAAAAGGCACCAGTGAAAACCTTCAGAATCTTTCCTTGCCTGCAATCGTACACCTTATCACCAGCCCAGGCTTATCTCCAACGTATACACACATTGTCGTACCATAATTATTCATCCTTTATGTTATAAAGGGATGCATTCAATTCCACAACATCCATCATTCACTTTAAGGATAAAACCGATTTGTCCATACCCACAGCAGAATTGACATGCAAGATTCCAACAAAAAACAACAAAGAACTAGTTATCAGTCTCCCAGTAAACGTTCAAGATAAACTGTTCAGGAAGCTTTGCTTGCTGCACGTGCTTACATCACAAGCCCGTATGCAGAGTTAGGATTTACGTATCCGCATGTCTTATCATCCTTAGATAAGGAAAAAAAGGCTGCAAGGACTCCTCAATCTGCGCTCTGAGCCAAGACTCTACGCAAGAAAACCACTAAATCCACATGAAGCCTCCCAGCCAGCACTCAGGGTGGAGAGAGCGTTCTGAGTGCTCCTGCCCTGCACCAGCTTCCACAGCACCTTGACTTCTAACAGGCAGCAAAGTCTCATCACGGGGCCCTATCATGAACATAAAATTTACAGCCTTCTGCGCAGTTTAAACACTTGAATGTCCATACCACAGAATGAAAAAGACCACAACTGACGTACTTCCCAACAAGTTAAATCCTTCTCCAATACAAATCAGTGCCCAAAGGCACTGGTGGAGGGCAAACTCCTCATATAGGAGCAGAAGAAAGAGGTAGAAGGGAAGAGAGACATCGCCGGCCATACCTGGTAGAGCTTTATAATGTGGGGGTGGTCAAGCATTTTCATTATCTGCACTTCTCGGTAGATCTTCTCCAGGTTAACAGCATCCAGCTGAGACTTGTCAATTATTTTTATTGCCACCTGCAGAGAAAGAGCAAAAGTGAGATTATAATTCCGATGTTTTTTTTCAGTTGATCTTCGTTATAAAGGGGATAATGCAATAGCGGACAACTGGGGGCCTTCTTCTAGCTCAGGAATACACATCCCACACTGAAAAATACAGCAACACAACCTTACACGTGCTAGGGGGCTGCAGGACTATCACCTACACCAGCAGGCCTGAAAAAGAGACTTCTATAGCAAAGAGAAGAGATTTTGGTCCTGGTGACCTTGTTTTTCGCCAATACAAGCAATGTGAATTACAGAGAATTTACACACATTTCAGACACTAAACATTTCAAACAGATCTAATCCAAGAATAAAAAAATATATAGCTCCTACAACAATTACGCGAAGGATAACAATACTAAAGATTATTGGATATATAAATGGCATTTTTACACTCTGAACAACACATTATTAATGCTGAAGCAGAAGCAAACAATATAAGCCACACAAATGCTTCCAATTATAACTGCGTTTCACAAACGAATGAAGGATAGGAGACAGCTGCTAGGCAGGAGACAGAAATCCACAGGAGGTGAACCTCATTATCTCTAGGCAGGCTGATCATGGACCCACCTGAAATCAGAATTAACTATTTATCGGCTTCATTTCAGCGTGCTCTTGCTCGATAATCAGATTCCCTGGCCTCCATCCACCACCAGAGAAATGACATTCTGCTATGAGTGAATAAGCCGATCTAGCTTTGTCATGAGTGGAAAGTTGTCTTGGTTTCCGAGATGCACTCTTACAGAGCTGAGGCAGAACAAGAGCTTTCTCCAAAGCAAACAGAACAGTTGGCACTTTGGAAGAAGCAGAACCCACAAGGGCATCCAGCTGCCCCACAGCACTGCCCTCCTCCCCAGCTTTCTTCCGTCCTAGTGTAACACAGCAACGCAGGGATCCCGATGCCTGATCTNTGAGATGCACTCTTACACAGCTGAGGTAAGAGCTTTCTCCAAAGCAAACGGAACAGTTGGCACTCTGGAAGAGGCAGAACCCACAAGGGCATCCACCTGCCCCACAGCGCTGCCCTCCTCCCCAGCTTTCTTCTGTCCTGGTGTAACACAGCAACGCAGGGATCCCGATGCCTGATCTGTTCGAAATGTGCTTCCCCTGCTGTCTGCTGCTCGCTGTGTGTACTCACAGCACTTCCCAGGGCATCTGCTCTGCCCTTTTTTGTGTGAGACTGCATCGAGCACTGAAAATCGTACGGGAACAGTGATGGTCGAGGCAGCAGGTCCAAACTCTTTGGGTTCCTGTCTTCTGATTATGGAGACACTCCCTCTAAACCATGGAACTATAACACGTGGATCACCCGCTTCTGCTCCCATCTATTACCCTCTCATCCTATTCCCATTCCTCGTAACTACAAGGTCAATTTGCTGTCTTACACTCGGTATATGTATAAAACTTGATAAAAAAGGCCTGGCTTCACACCCCCAAGGAATTGTTCAGCCTGGAAGGCTGTGAGGAGACCTTAGAGCAGCTTCCAGCACTGACAGGGGCTCCAGGAAAGCTGGGGAGCAGCTCTGGGTCAGGGAGGGCAGGGAGAGGATGAGGGGGAACAGTTTCCAGCTGAGAGAGAAGAGATTGAGATGAGATCTTGGGGAGAAATGTTTTGCTGTGAGGGTGGGTTGCCCAGAGCAGGGGTGGCTGCCTCATCCCTGGAGGGGTTCAAGGGCAGGTTGGATGGGGCTTGGAGCCCCTGGTCAAGTGGGAGGTGTTCCAGTGGCTGGAACCACTCTGTGATTCAATGAATAAGGTACAATAAAAGAACAGGGACGTACACGGGACTGGGCTGTGCAAATCCATGCGTCCTGCCTCACCAGATCTGCGCTCCCTTCGCTCACTCTCCCAGCAGGTCCCCTGCCCTCCCTTCCCAAGGCAGAACTGCGAGCTGCTTCCTTATTTGGTCCAGAACAATCAGTCATGCAGCTAAAAAAAAAAAAATAAAAAAAGCACCACGCAAAAGCCATACCTTTAAGTCTCACTGGACTAATTTAAAATCACACCTAATAAAATGACTTGTGGTTATTGTTTACTTTTTGCAGACACAGTTTATTGGGCTGAGGAGGAATCACTTCACTAGAAAGTTACAAAATGTCAAAGTCATCAAACCTAACCGCTAAAGCCAGACGAATTCTTAAACAAGCACCAGGAAATATTTATTACAAACAACCCACGTGTCACATTTCTCGGCTTCCTCTCATTTGTTTTATTCTGTCTCTCTCGAATCAACCACAGACACAAGCTGGTTTCTCCTTCCCTCCCCGCATCGGTCCCAGTTCATGCCCAGTAGTTGGGTGACCTCCAGATTTAAGAGGAATGGAGCCCAATGTTTCTTGTTCACAAACCAATTAAAAGATTGATCTGTAGTTATCTTGTATTCCCATCACAAAATGGCAACACATCTCGCAATTAAGCAAGGAGGTACCTCCAAGTCTTGGATAGATCAGGTGTTCAGGGAAGTCTAAATGCTTCCTTCATCAATTTAGTGTAATGCAAGAAAAAACCCAGACCCTGCTGAATGATTTTAGCATTTAAAGTCTAATGGCAACCTAATTAGAACAGCCATTTACACAGACAGCACCAGCCTCCCAGTAACCTGAGTATTTACAGCAGCTTCTCTTCACCTTCTTCTTCCTTCCCAAAGGCACCACGATGTTGAGCCTTTACCTAAAACCTGCAGCACTTGCAGCTCCTCAGGCTGCCTCCTTTCCCAGCTCTGGTTCACTTAACTCCACCTTGCAGTCCCTGAGCTTTTTCTCCTCGTAGTTAGGTGGTTTACAAAGCCCTCTGAGTGCAAGCAAAAAAAATCAGGCAGCAACTTTCTCCTGTTTACTCTTCTCACACAAAGGAAACGTGTGCGGTACAGAAAAGCTAATAAAAACGAAGCTACGCAGGACTTCAAAGAGAAGAGGGGAGGTCTAGCGTAGAAGAGGAAAATATAGTTATGAAAGCGTGTGTTACATGAGTTCTGTTTCTCAGCTTTCTGAAATAATTCTAAGCACAGGTCTCCACTCATCAAGAATATTTTATTTGAGATGCAAGAGGAAGAGAGGCAAACTAAAGAACAAGCTCTATCTCCAGTTTAAATAGCTTTTCAGTTTTAAAAACATCACCTCAAATCCCACCTTCTCTTGCGATGTGGAGTTATTTGGTTCTATTAAGTATGTTTTGAATAGAGAGTAAAAGCGTGTGCCTAATGGAAGGAAAAGACCTTGCTACTTGCAGCTGTTGTACAACTCTCAACGTGCACGTTCCATACATGCACGGAGTGGGAAGCAGCGACAGGAGGAGCCCAGCAGCAGCTGGCAAAGCTGCTTCGACAGTCAAATGCAGATGTGGGATCTCCTCTAGTCAGAATCTTCACTTTCCACACATCCTGCCGGGGCCATAGAAGATTTAGAGGAAAAAACACTTGGAAATACTTAAAATCCAACCACTTCTTCCTAACACTGCAAGAAGGAACAGCGCATTCAACAGCAGCAGCAGCTCACTTTTGTCCATCATCTCCGCTGTGTCATGATTACAGGAAAGAGGGAAGCAGTTCTTAGAGGTGGAGAAGCTGCTTCAAGGAGCAGCTTCCTATCTGAAAAGTGGGTTTTGTTCCCGAACACACAGCTTGCTAACAACCTCCAGCATCTTGCAGAGATGTCAGAACATCACTCTAATCTTTTGAAGGCAGCGCAGAGCGACTGCACGCAGAAACGTAGTCTCAGTCTACAGTAAAGCCGGGGAGGGGCTCTTTATCAGGGGATGCAGGGATGGGACGAGGAGGAACATTTTTCAGCTGGAAGAAGGGAGATTGAGATGAGATCTTGGGGAGAAATGTTTTTCTGAGAGGGTGGGGAGGCCCTGGCCCAGGTTGCCCAGAGCAGGGGTGGCTGCCCCATCCCTGGAGGGGTTCAAGGCCAGGTTGGATGGGGCTGGGAGCCCCTGATCCAGTGGGAGGTGGTGGAACTGCATGGTCCTTTCCAACCCAAACCATTCCACGATTCTATGAAATTAACACACAAACAGAGGTTGGTCCATATCAGCTTCTTAAGGCTTCAAGCAGGTTACAGGTTTGAGTTTTTAACCCAGTACATCATAGACATAGATAAACTGCATTGAAATCAACAAGCGCAACCTCCTGTGATCTGGAGCAACCCCAGTTTGCGACAGCGAAGCGTCTGGATATCAAGGATTTATACAGGCACTGACCTTCCTTCACGTGCAGCACATTACACCCAACGCCATCTACCTGTGAGCTTCCACCTCTGCCTCAGACACCTCATTCCTCCTCTCCTCTTGCACAGACCTGCAGAGCCCACGGCTGCAAACTGCTAAATCAGCACCCTGAGGGGCTGGGGTTTTTTGGCATTAGTGTCATTTTCCCATTGAATTGCTCAGTACCCCAAACTGTGCGACACAGCAGAGGGAACTGCCAGCTCAGCTTCTATCATTCCCTTCCACATGCTGTCACCAACGTACTTCACACCTAAAGCAGCATCGCATCTTGCATCAGGAACTGGTGATTTTCAGAGAGGTGTTCAAGCCACCTGTAGCGTAGCAGAGCGCTGAACACAAACCTAAGGCCACGGTAGGCAGAGAGGTTCCATTTTCACCCCAGGAGAACAGCTCATACTGCTCTGGGGATGATGAACCCTTAGGGGATCGTGGTTAACAAGTTTTAAGGGTGGGTGGGGATCACAACTTGCCCACAGCCTATCCACAGAGCCTCTCCTTCCCTAAACTGCACTGCTTTATTCCAAGGACTTTCATCTATTCCGAAAGCTCTTCGCTACTGTTCATTATTTCATGCGTCGCTGTGTTCCACTAGAAGCAAATATCCATCTTATTCAACCTTATGCTTCCATTGACTCTTGTTCCCTTTTCTCAGTCCCCTCCCTTGGAGGAAAGACTTACCAGTTGATGCCTCTAGCAGAAGTTACGCTACGATCACAGGATTTCTCGGCAGCAGGATAATCAGCCCGGCAGGAAAGCACGTGTCACCAACTTACATGGCAACAAACACACAAACAAGCAGCCCGGCCGAGGTGACACTCGACCACGCAGCCCCTCTGGGGCGCCCTGGGTGGGCTCTAGAGGGTCACACTCGGCCTCTATTACACAAACACATATCAATCCCCCTCCTTTTTTCTTAATTTTCACACTTTTTGCTGTTTGACCAACTGCCAGGCAGTCTTAGTGTTGCATTAGGGGTCAAGTTGGACTCGATGATCCGATGGGTCAATTCCAACCTGGTTGTTCTATGATTATATGAGGTTAAGGTTCCCAAGTTTGTTTGCACACATCATCGACCACCTTGCCTTCCACATACCTTCTGCCTCAGGACTGGGTTCATTTTACTTTCATCTATACTTGGATTTATGGCGACTGATTTTGCAAGTTACAATTTTATATTCCGGTATGTAGGTTTTAGATCAAAAGGGTGGATCCTGTACATACTCCGTAACGCTGACCTTTCAAGGTAATACAATCCCATCTTTCATTAATTTGACAGTTTTCAGCTAGTCAGTTATGTAAAGAAAAGGGCAAGTATTGTTATAGATGTAAAATACAATTTCAGAGTATTGATGTTAAAGAAACCCGAGCACGAGCAGGTTCTCAAATCAAAAGACTCAAAGAGAGAGATTCAGGAGAAACTGAGACAAGGGAACAGTCATTTTTAGGAGGGTTTTCTGAGCAAGCCTCGACGGCAGCGCAGGTACAGCCTTTCCAGAGCCTGATAACCTGAATATTCTGCCACGGGAACCTTAATAAAGGCACAGATAAATGTGAGAAATTAGCAACACAAGGAATTAAACAAACGCTTTAGAAGAAGCTTGAAATACGAGCAGCCTTCTGTGTAGAAACATTAACAGCAGGACTTGCACTTCACGTGCACAGCAAACTAACCCCAAATCGAGTGAGGTGGCCCAGACCTGAAGTGATTATTTAAATTAGTATTTGGCTAAAATTAATCCCCCCCCATCACTGGAAGCGAGCGTAATAGGGTTCCTCTTCCTCAAAGACCACATAAGTACTTCCAGCAACTAACTCAGCAGTTCAGTCCCAAATAAACATTCCTGCACCTCTGACTGCAGAAAGTCAGCGCAGCTGCACTGGAAAATTAAAGACCTTGAGACAAATCGCCAACACAGGCAAAACTGCTGCAAAAAAACCACAGAGAAAGGCTTCAGACTGGACACAAGGCTCCTCAGGAGAGGGGAGCTGGTTAAAGAATTCAAGACAGAATTGGGATGCGCTAGGATTCAGCAGTTTCTTAGGATACAGAGATAAAAATCACAGGGAGCTGCTAAGCTCTAAATTTTCTGTAACCTTTGCTGTTTTCAACGCCGCTAAACAAATCAGCTTCCTAAAGCAACAAGTAAAACAAGATGAAAGTTTTCATCCCCATCACAAAGCCACGAGAGCTAACAAGCCAACGACAAGCTGGGAACAGAACACCAACACTGCAAGGTCTTCGCGTGGCTGGGAAGAAGTGTAAAAATAATTAACGGTTCCTCGTGAAACTTGAGAGCTAAGACAAAAGAAGAAATTTCTTTTAGTAGGCGGCATGCGAAGCTGATGGATCCCTGGTCAGAACCGTGTTAGCATTCTGAAGTCCAGACAAAGGGCATTTTCATTCCTGTAAGGAATCAGTTTCCAGCACAAGACCACGGTAACTGTGTAATTCCAAGACTTTTGGGATTTTTACCTTGTCCTTTGGACAATATTTTATTTACTCGTGCCTGCTAGGGAGCAGCACGATGAGTTCTTCCTCAGTAAATGATGAAAGCAACCATAGCAGAGCCTTACAAAACGCTTCCCTCTAGGTGTAGCGACTAAAGCTACCTGAGAAGAAGATGTAAGAGGAGGCTAATCGTTCAAAGCCATTAACCTCATCAGATACCTGTTCTTAACAAGTAAATGCAACTACATTTTACCCACGCGGACCTGCAATCATTTTTGGTTTAGGTAAAGCATGAGATATTAACCATCAGGTAACACACTGGAAGGGTAAACTGAAAATGGTCCCATTTGGCCAACTGGCAGGATGAGGAATTCAGGACACACACACACACACAAGTTCTCCTACTCAAACAGATTAAAGAGGGAGAAGGGCTGCTCATCGGCAGGTCAGGGAGCTGTTGTTCTCTTCAGACATGAAAGCAGGCACGGCAGACGGAGCGAAGCATCCCCGTGAGCACTAAGTTATCATCGCCACCCACCGCTCTGCTTGAGCCTTCCTGCACCCTCCCGACCCCAGCATCCTCACCGGGACAGCACCAAGGAGGGGACAGCAGGATAGGGAAGGGAAGGGGACAGTGGGACAGGGATGGGGACAGCGGGATAGGGATGGGAAAGGGCAGCCAGGGCTCCTGCAGTCCAACACCTCAAGTACATCAAATATCCCCCCACCCTTCCCATTAAGGCAGGGGCTCCAGTGCTGGAAGGGATAAGGGGAGCAAGTTGCCTGCAAGGCAGCTGCTGCCCCACAAAACCCAGCTCCCAGCCACCCCACCCAGACCCCCAGCTCCATGCAGAGCCCCCCAACTCCAAGGGTAGCTGCCCCTGCCTCGCCCCACAGCCTGCAGCACAGACCCATAACCCCACTCCAGCACCCTCCAACCCCCCAGCTCCTCAGCAGAGCCCCATAAACCCACCCCAGCTGCCTCTCCACCCCACACCCT
>WAAB01021330.1:10631-27786 GCA_013389865.1 Piaya cayana
CTGGAATCAATATGGCAGTGATTTTTTTAAAAATTTTCTCTCTCTTTTTTTCAGCATTTTTACATGATTTTTTTTTTTTTTAAATGAAAGCCAGAAACTTACTGGGGGGAGTGACAGCAGGGAAAGCTTTTCTATCTATCCCATTTATTATTTCTATGGACAAAAGCATTTGCTTTCAAATGAAAGAAAGTGTCTTAAACACTGCTAGGAAAGGATGTTTAATTAGTGGAGAAGCATTTAGTGAGGGGAGAGTACTCAGTCATCTTGAAATAGATATAGGAGGAGGAAAAGATGGTTGTGTCTTCACACTGAGAGAGAGGAAAAATTAACTTGCATCATTTTTCATTATTTATTTTAAGTATCACCATCTGGCTTGTAAATCTTCCTCTTGGCTGTTGGGGAATGTAGCGTTCCTTTCTAAAGTTATGCTTTTCTGAAGATTTAAAAGTGGTGGGAGGAGAAATAAAGCTAAGAATGTGATTTGAATCCAAATACAGATGTCTGTCGAATCTAAATACATGCTCAGCTCTCCAGAGGAATTGTCTGGAGGTTTTAGCAGACCTTTTGCGCTAATGAAACTTGTGAATCATTTGTGCTGAGGGCCTGAATTAACATTAGGGTTAGCATAACAGCGGTGGTCTAGATGCAGCTTGACATCAATAGGTGACTTTGCTCTGCCTAGTGTGAAGCAAGGGACCAAGAACAATTTCCTTGCAAATCGTTGCCAGCACAAGTCTGATTCATTCATAAATTAACAGGCATCTTTTCCACAGGCCTCAGACCATAAATTGAAGCTTTTAATTCACATTTCCTGATTCTTATTTGATCTCTGTTCTTAAAGACTATCCCCATGAAGTTTGGTTGGAAGAAGATGTGATGAAAAGTAGGAGGGCTGACAGGGTCTAGCTGATCATCCCGTGATTGCTTGCTTTGGAGGGGAAACAGCAAGGACACATGAGGGAGATAGAGGTGCCTGATTTCCTGGAACCTCTTTGCTGAATGACATTTTATTTTTAGGGTAAATGTTGTCCAGCAGGCAGCTGGACACTTAGAAGTAGAGGCAGAAGTATGCTCACACAAGCAAGAAATGCTTTCCCATTAAAGAAATCTCAAGCTCCACCAGCGAAGGTTTGGGCTGGATATCAGGATGAAATATTTCCTGGAAAGGGTGATTGGTCCCTGGCAGAGGCTGCCCAGGGAGGGGGTTGAGTCAACTTCCCTGAAGGGGTTTAAGGGACGGGTGGACAAGGTGCTGGGGGACATGGTTTAGTGATTGATAGGGATGGTTGGACTCGATAATCTGGTGGGTCTCTTCCAACCTGGTGATTCTATGATTCTAGTCATGCTAGCCTGATAAACTGTTCCTGTTCTCTCTTTCCTACACAACCCATGTTGTCCATTATCTATTTGCTGATCTCTCTTTTGCTTTCTCTCCACTCCCAAAAAATACCCTTGGACTGAATTTAGTCCTATTTTGAAAAATCAGATTGAATTTACCGAGAAAGAGTTTAAAAGAAGATTTACTCCTCTAGTTTACTTTCGGCAAGCGAAAAGCCCCTGTTGTGTCATATAATGGATAGATGGGCTGTGACCAAGTGTATGAAGTTCAACAACGACAAGTGACATCATGTTCGCTTGACAAGGAGGTGTTGAAGGTCTGGTTGGATGGGCCTTGGACAGCCTGATCTAGTGGGATGTTTCTGCCTATGAGCTAGATGATCTTTAAGGTCCCTTCCAACCCAAACTATTCTATGATTCTATGATTCTATGATTCCATGATTCTATTACATGTCCTGCACCTGGGACATGAAATCCTCATGCAGCGTTACAGGCTTGGGGAAGAGTGGCTGGAAAGCTGTCTGTTATGAAAACAACCTCAGTGTATTGGTTGACAGCATCTGAACATAAGCCAGCAGTGGCTCAGGTGGCCAAGAAGGCCAATGGCATGAAATGAATCAGAAACAGTGTGACCAGCAGGACCAGGGTAGAGTTTACTCCCCTATACTCAGCATTGGTGAGGCCTCACCCTGAAACATGGGTTCAGTTTTTGGCCCCTCATTACAAGATGGACATTGAGAGGCTGGAGCCCATCTGGAGAAGGGCAACAAAGCTGGTTAAGGAACTAAAGAACAAGTTTCTTGAGAGGCAACTGAGGGAACTGGGATTATTTAGCCTAGAGAAAAGGGAGTTGAGAGGAGATCTAAGGAGGTCATAGTGAGGTGGGTGCTAGTCTCTTCTCCCAGTTAACTTCCGATAGGAGAGAGGAGTAGAGGCTTTAAGTTGCACCAGGGGAAACTTAGATAAGATATCAGGAAAAATTTCTTCCTCAAAAGGATTCTTGAGCTCTGGCAGAAGCTGCCGTGGGAGATGGTTGAGTTCCCATCCNTCTTGAGAGGCAACTGAGGGAACTGGGATTATTTAGCCTAGAGAAAAGGGAGTTGAGAGGAGGTCTTATCATTGTCTACCTGAAAGGAGGTCGTAGTGATGTGGGTGCTAGTCTCTTCTCCCAGTTAACTTCCGATAGGAGAGAGGAGTAGAGGCTTTAAGTTGCACCAGGGGAAACTTAGATAAGATATCAGGAAAAATTTCTTCCTCAAAAGGGTTCTTGAGCTCTGGCAGAGGCTGCCCTGGGAGATGGTTGAGTTCCCATCCCCAGAGGTGTTTAAAAGCTGGGAAGATGAGATGCTCAGGGATCTGGTTTAGTAGTGGACAGGTATAGTTGGACTTGATGAACTCAAACGTCTTTTCCAACCAATCTATTCTATGATGGGAAAGCAACCCTCTTTCCACACAGGCTCCTTACTTAACTCCTAAGGCAACCTTGAGCTATGATATTAATAAAAGTTTCAATCACCTATTCTTTGCAATAAGAAGTTGGGGGGAGAGGAGCTACAGCTTTGAGTTAGTTGTGTTTTTCTTTGCCTTTGCATTTGTATAAATGGATAGATGATCCACAGATACATGTGGATTCAATTCTTCTTTTTTTTTTTTTTTNAAAGAGCAGAGGGCAATGAATCATGCATAATATTGCATGACATTGCAGGAAAGCAGTTTAGTGGAATATCCACATGGATCAGTATTAGTTAACATCCCCATTCATGATTTGGCAAAGAAGTGAGCAGAAGCATGAATGAAATTCACAGATCTTAGTCAAGTGGGAAGTGCCAAGAATATCCATGAGGACAGAGGATTTCTGGAAAGGAGCCAAAAGAGGTAAGAATTAGGGGCAGCCAACAGCCATCCAAAATGATAATTAGTGAAAAAAGAGAGCTGGGAATTGCCCATGCCAAAAGTGTTGTGGGGGAGATCAAATTAAATGGACCTGCAAGATGTGAAAATGGCTGTGTAGATGCACAAAGGAAAAGAGAAGCAACAGCACTTTGTGGCTCTATTTCTGCACAAAAGGTGAGAAGAAACATTAGAATTTAAATAAACATGGGAGACAAAAAGATAGCTTTAGTGTCCGTTTCTTCCTTGAGCAGAAGGGTTTTGCAGCATTTCCTATCACTGAAACACTGAGAAGAGTTTTGTAAGCACATGAAGAGTAAAGAAGTCATAAGTTACACATTTAGAGGGAGAAAAGAGGTGCTGTTTGATGAGAAGAGTCTGAAAGGTCACACAGAATCCTGAATTTATTGCTCCTGGGAAGCTGCCATCAAAGTTGGAGGAAGGTAAGAAAGAGGAAACAGTACGTTGGAAGTTTTAACAAAGAAATGGAATGACTAATTACAGTTTTCCATGAAATTTCCTTGGGACCTCATGATAGCTCCTCAGTGGAAGCTACATAGCAGACAGGGCTCTGGGAAGACCTTACTGTGATCTTCCAGTACTCAGAAGGGNGGATTCAATTCTTCTTTTTTTTTTTTTTTAATAGAGTAACAAGATTAAAATGATTACAGTAGATATAAAATATCTGGTCCATACCAAAGCATGTGAGACAACGTCTCATGAAATTGTTCTTGCCACATAAATTAAAATCAGCCTCTCTGTGAGCAGCTGCACAGCCAGATCATTAGTTGAAATACGGAAAACAAAGAGCAGAGGGCAATGAATCATGCATAATATTACATGACATTGCAGGAAAGCAGTTTAGTGGAATATCCACATGGATCAGTATTAGTTAACATCCCCATTCATGATTTGGCAAAGAAGTGAGCAGAAGCATGAATGAAATTCACAGATCTTGCTCAAGTGGGAAGTTCCAAGAATATCCACGAGGACAGAGGAGTTGTGGAAAGGAGCCAAAAGAGGTAAGGATTAGGGGCAGCCAACAGCCATCCAAAATGATAATTAGTGAAAAAAGAGAGCTGGGAATTGCCCATGCCAAAAGTGTTGTGGGGGAGATCAAATTAAATGGACCTGCAAGATGTGAAAATGGCTGTGTAGATGCACAAAGGAAAAGAGAAGCAACAGCACTTTGTGGCTCTATTTCTGCACAAAAGGTGAGAAGAAACATTAGAATTTAAATAAACATGGGAAACAAAAAGATAGCTTTAGTGTCCGTTTCTTCCTTGAGCAGAAGGGTTTTGCAGCATTTCCTATCACTGAAACACTGAGAAGAGTTTTGTAAGCACATGAAGAGTAAAGAAGTCATAAGTTACACATTTAGAGGGAGAAAAGAGGTGCTGCTTGATGAGAAGAGTCTGAAAGGTCACACAGAATCCTGAATTTATTGCTCCTGGGAAGCTGCCATCAAAGTTGGAGGAAGGTAAGAAAGAGGAAACAGTATGTTGGAAGTTTTAACAAAGAAACGGAATGACTAATTACAGTTTTCCATGAAATTTCCTTGGGACCTCATGATAGCTCCTCAGTGGAAGCTACATAGCAGACAGGGCTCTGGGAAGACCTTACTGTGATCTTCCAGTACTCAGAAGGGGGTTTATAAGAAAGACAGGGTAAAGCTTTTTAACAGGATGCGTAGCATTAGGACAAGATATAATGGTTTTAAACTGAAAGAAGAACGTCTTAGACTAGAGAACAGGAAGAAATTTTTTTTATGCTGAGGGCAGTGAAACACTGGCACAGGTTGACTACAGAGATGGTAGATGCCCGATCCCTCAAAATGTTCAGGATCAGGTTGGATGGGGCTCTGAGCAATCCAAAGATGTCCCTGGTCCTGCAGGGGGTTGAACCGAATAACCTTCATCATCCTTTCCAATCCAAACCATTCTATGATTCTATATACAGAGGGTAATAGGAAGAGACCAAGGAGGAGAGAAAGGCCTGTAAAGAAGAGACTGAAGAAGTTGGATAGAAAAGAGATGGACTGAGAGAGGAGGTAAGGCATTGCTCATTTTGGTGTATTTCTTTGAGTAACTTTTAAAAGCAGTGTCCTCATTAATTAATTTAGACAAGCACAGCAAATAGTCTTGCTGGACAACTGTTAAGGCTGGCTGTTAACATGGCAGTGCCAGAAAATTAAAGAGAAAACATGTTTTTCTCTTGGTCTGGTGCAGTCTATGGGCACCAGTTCTTTATGCTTTGATCTTTTGGCTCTGAAAAAAAAAAAGAATACAGAAGCACATTAATAATAAAAGGCAACAGGGACAGAAAGTTTCCCATCTGACCAATCTGCAGGAGAACAACGGCACTGAGATGTGTGGCCTAAAGCTGCCTTTAAAATTCAGGATTTTCAGTGCTTGAAATAAGATCAGAACCTGTAGCAATTTTCATTTGGGGCAGAGGGGAAGGTATTTTAAAGGGAATGAGTGATTTGGGGGGGAAACCAACTTTTGGAGCCCAGTCTTAAATAGCTTTTAGTAATGTAGAACATGAGCTTTTTCAAAATCATGTTTCTTATATATATTTTATATAATAGAACACAAGCAGAGTCACCCCAAATCACTGTCACTAATGCCAGCTCTCCATGCTCAGAAATCATGAATATGGGTCTCCCTTCATAAACATGGCTTGGTTTCAGGACTCACTCTACAACAAACCCACCTGAGAAAGAAGGGCATTGCACTTGACTTCTATGGCATTAGGAAAGAGACGTACATTCTCAAGATCCCTTCTGAATACGTGTGTAAAAGTTACCCTTTCTCTGGCTGCTTGGTTAGTCATAGAATTGTAGAATCACTAAGTTAGGAAAGATCTTTGAGATCATCAAGCCCAACCATACCTGTCCACTACTAAATAATATCCTTAAGCAAATCTTCCTAGGGGTACGCAGTCACTTTGTCTCACTTCTCTCATCTCCATCTCAGCTCTCTGCCTGTTTGACTGCTTCTCAGCACTTAAGCACTTAGTCTTTATCCTACAGTCCTGTACCAGTGCAAAGAAGATTTCAACTTCAGAGTAGATGCAGGCTGAATCAGAACTGTGGCAGTTTCCTGACTGCTGTAACTTCAGCTCCTCCTGCACTGCAGAAGCCAAGTGAATCAAAATACCATTGAGACCTGGTTCTGAAAACAAGCACATCCACCAAAAAATGCTGCCACAGAATGGTTTGGGTTGGAAGGGACCTTAAAGATCATCTAGTTCCAACTCCTCTGTGGTGGGCACCTCCCAGCGGATCAGATTGCTCAAGGTGCCATTCTGCCTGGCTTTGAACACTTCCAGGGATGGGGCATCCACAGCTTCTCTGGGCTACCTGGGCCAGTGACTCACCACCCTCACTGTGAAGAATTTATTCCTAATGTCTAGTCTAAATCTTCCTCCTTCCAATTTAGATCCATTCCCCCTAATCTTATCACTATATATATAAGTCCCTCCTCCACAGCTTTCTTGTAGCCCCTTCAGATACAGGAAGGCTTCTATAAGGACTCCTCAGAGCCTTCTCTTCTCCAGGCTGAACAACCCCAACTCCCTCACCCTGTTCTCACAGAAGAGGTGCTCCAGCCCTCACATCATCCTTGTAGCCTTTCTCTGGACCTGTTCCAACAGTTCCATATCCATCTTCTGTTGAGGATTTCAGAACTAGACACAATACTCCAGGTGAGGTCTCACAAGAGCCAAGTAGAGGGGCAGAGTCACCTCCCTCAACCTGCTCGCCACAACTATCAAACTTTTATTTGACTGAAATTTTGCAATGTTACCATTTTTAATTAAAAAAAAATTACTTCATTTTTTTGGTTTTATAGAAAAATGTAGCTTCCTAATGTATGTGTGTGCGTATGTTTCTGTACATGGATTTTTAGCATTCATTATCTTTCCAAGAGATTATACAGGGAAATAAACAGATGCAGTTAGAGGTCTATTAAGGACCATGGTATTGTCGTCAATGCTTGTGTGGAGAGAAAGTAGAACAAGTTTTTCACACAGTATGATCTAAATTTCTTCCCATTAAAGGCTACCTTAGCCATACTTAATGTAGCCACTCTATATCCTTGGCAGACTGTCACGTCGAGTTCACCTCAGATCCCAAGCCTCCTGCTCCAAATTCTCTCATTATGAAAATTGCAGGGTACATCTTGGTTTTGTTTGTCCAGCCTGAATGGCTGTTATTCCCTCCCTCAAACATTCGGTTATGAGAATGCCACCCTCCTCTAACGCATCCACTCGCACGCTCACCCACATGTATTACTCGACAAGACTCTGTTTTAAATAGTAGTAAATGGTAATAAATGTCTATGGCTGGTTTTGTTTGCTTTTCTGGTTAACCATCTTTACTACTCCACCTCATCATCAGTTTTTCCAGGAAGAATGTTCCATGTTGACCCCGCAATTAAATTCCAGACAGCCCGTGAATTCGGCACTAGGGGAGTTCTTGGGAGATTTCAGCTATTATGAAAGATAGACCAAAAAATAACAACCTTTGGTTGCTTCCAAGGTGCACAAACTATATTTGACCACCCAAACACAAGGCAATGCTCCTTCCAGTTACAGGAAAAAAAAAGAAGTATAAAAAGCCTGGGTCAGACACTGTGGGAGCCTCTTTTTTTTGGAAAGGCAAGAGCTTTTAGTACAAACCAAAACCAGAGGAGTTCAATCCGATCTAAAAATGCAATGAAGGGGGTGTATGTGGTTTGCTACTTTTAATGAGCTTCCACCTGTTCCCAAGAGGCTTGTTCATATTTTAACCAACATGTGGGACACAGGATCTCTATCACAGTACAGTCATTTGCAAATTAGGACATCTACTTTGAGGGAATTAAAACTGGACTTAGCTGAAGCACAATTATGCCACTGTCTTTTCTCAAGGTCTTATTTATTCTCTGTTGGACTCACCTTCACAGTGCTAAGCCAAACTCTTGTTTTGAAACTCCAGATAGGGACAGGACAGCAAAGTTGACATTATCTTCCACCGAAACTTCTTTTCACTGTATCCAGAATTACCTGAAAGCACAAGAAGTGACTCTCACTTTGCCAGGAGACCAAAGCTAGGGCAGTCCTGTCATGGGAAGAAGCTCTATCAGGACTGAGAGTTATGGGGAAAAGAGAGGAGAAGATAAAAGCAGCGGCTTTTGGGACAAGCTGCCACAGCTACCTAAGCAGATTCCCTGCTTTGACTCAGCCCGGGCACAGTCTTAACTTTGCAAATCCTAAACTCAGTGCTGTCCAGTTCTGCACAATGCAAGCACTAAATCTTTTATTAAACCCAGCCTCTTTCTTGCCTTGCCTATTAAAGACAGAGTCTTCTCCACAGCAGAGCTTTCTCTGACTGTTCCTACATAAAAGACCAAAGTCATGAATTTGGCTGTGGGCACTAAAATAAGGTGCCTAAATTAGCCAAGATTCTTTCCAGTTATTGAGAAGGGCATCTAGGGAGAAAGTCAGATCTCTAATGAGCTGAACCATCTTCAACTGCTGTTATTCTCCAAAGGGTATAGAATCTATGGGGATTGCACTCCAAGCACAAATATCTTGATTGAATGTGGAATACATCCAGTATTCCAGAAGTTTGCTCTCTCGCTCTTTGAGTGACAAAGAATCATAAAATCATAGAATAGTTTGGGTTGGAGGGGACCTTAAAGATCATCCTGTTCCAACCCCCCTTGCCATGGGCAGAGACACCTCCCACTGGATCACATCACTCAAAGCCTCATCCAGCTTTGCCTTCAACACCTCCAGGGATGGGGCATCTACAGCTTCTCTGGGCAATCTGTATCACTGCTTCACCACTTTACAGTCAAACGTTTCTTCCTAGTATCTCGTTTAAGTCTACCCTCTTTCAGCTTAAAGCCTTTTCCCCTCATCCTATTCCTGCACTCCCTAACAGGATCCACTCTCGGTTTTTCTATAGGGTCCATCTGGTGTTTCACATGGAGCTTTACAATATAGGAATGAAGACACTTGTGACAATTGGTTGTCCCACAGACTTTGATATAGAAAGACAAAGAAAGCATAGAAAAACGTAAAAGTTTCTGGTGACAAATCCTGAAAGGAAAAGGTATGAACTCTAAAGCAGCTCTTCTGGGCCAGGTTCATGGGAGCCTTTCTTTTCATTGGCTTCGCTAGGTGACAGACTGGGACAGGGAATGGTTGAGTCACTCGAGGTGTGGGAAGCCGTTGTTGGCTGGATGAGAGAAAACAGAGGGCTGCCATCTGCGGAAACAGGAGGTGCATAGTCGGGGTTAGGAGCATAGATGTATGGTTGTCATGGCAACCAGACTTCCTCTCTTATTAAGTGTTTGCATGCATATGAATAGTCCCAACAGATAAGGCTTCACGATCCTTTCAATGTAAGCAACTTATTTCAATCTCTTAATGCTGATAATGAATTGTCTGTGCTGAAAGATTCCAGGAAGGGGTTTAGCCTCTCTGTTTAAATAGAAAATGCAAACACGATCTAGCAGTTTCCACAAATAAGGTGAGGGAAAATATTTTGCTTTGCCCAAGTGAAAAAAAAAGAAGAATTTAAAAAGGAAAAGTCAATTGGAATAATGTCTTTGAAAAACATCCCTTGCATGAGAGATTTGAAGCTATCACAGAATCAGAGAATCAAAGAATCACAAAATCACAGAATCACTAGGTTGGAAAAGATATCATGGAACAAGTCCAACCATTCCCATCAATCACTAACCCATGTCCCTCAGCGCCTCATCCACCTGTCCCTTAAACCCCTCCAGGAAAGGTGACTCAACCACCTCCTTGGGCAGCCTCTGTTAGGGACCAATAACTGTTTCTGTGAAAAATTGTTTCCTAATGTCCAGCCTGACCCTCCCCTTGCAGAGCTTGAGGCCATTCCCTCTTGTCCTGTCCCCTGTCACTTGGGAGAAGAGGCCAGCTCCCTCCTCTCCGCAATCTCCTCTCAGGGAGTTGCAGAGAGCAATGAGGTCTCCTCTCAGCCTCCTCTTCTCCAGGCTAAAAAACACCAGCTATCTCAGCCGCTCCTCCTAATCCTTGTCCTCCAGTCCCTTCCCCAGCTATGTTGCTCTTCTCTGGACTCGCTCCAGAGCCTCAACATCCTTCTTATGGTGAGGGGCCTAGAACTGAACACAAGATTTGAGGTGCTGTCTCACCGGTGCCTCTGTTCCTACTGGTGCACTCTATATCCTTAGTAGACTCTTCTGTGGTCAATCATCTGGGGGACATGGTGAGGCACAGGAACATGTTACCCAGGGAAGCTGTGGATTCCATGCCCCTAGAAATGTTCAAGGCCAGGTTGGATGGGTCTTTCATCAGCCTGGTTCCAGTGGGAGGTGTCCCTGCCCATGGCAGGGGGGCTGGAACAGGATGATATTCAAAGGCCCTTCCCCCCCAACCCATTCTATGATTCAATGATAGCAGGGAAAAATTTTGTAAGGAGGCAAAGCAGAGGGTTATGAGCCCAATTAAGATTAAGAGAAGATCAAATCACAATGATAAATTTGATATGGCAAATTACAATTAAATATATTCATACAAGCAAATGTACAAATTAAATATCTATATCTGGTCTTCCTCTAAGGTCTACGAGCACTCAAGAAAGGAATTCATCTCCTTATCTCCCTTGTAGTTATGTAGATTTACCTCCTTTTAGGAAATACCTTATGCCACCGAAAGCGGAGGGAAAGAAAACAGCTTAATTTCTGCTGGTTTAACTAGTGCTGACATTCATATCCCTATTGAGAATGTCTATATTTGTCATTCTGCTTCGAGTATCTGTAGAGTAGCTTGATAATTCAAATCACATCTTTTTATCACCCCTACAACTTTCTGTAGAGCACTGGCCTGGTTGGACATGCCTTGACAGACCACTTCCAGTGGGCCCTTCAGCCTTGGAAATGTCTGAAGAACTTATTTGGTGCTTGGAGCTCTAGTGAGACTGGTCCAGACTTAGGGTCCTTAATGAATTTCAGTGGAACAGAAGGTGAGATTGGTTTCCTCAGACTTCTGAAGTAGGGCTGATGCAAGATGCCCCTGAAACATCTGTATCTCTACATTGATTGTAAAGAGTACAGCAATGAACTCATCTGGAGACATCTACGTTATCAACAGCAAAAACCAGCTGAGATGATGCTTGCTTTTGACAAAACCTTGTGCAGTTTGCTTGCCACCTGATCACACTTCAGAGCAAACTTATCTAGTTAAAAGCAACCTGATCCAGTTAAAGGTGTCCCTGGAGTGGGGAACTAGATGACCTGTAAAAGTCCCCTCCAACCCAAAGCATTCTATGATTCTATGATCCCTTTTCCTTGGGGCAAGTTTTTGAAATGTCAGAAATTTAACTGACATTTTCCGACATTACCCTTTAAAAACTTCCAATGTGTCAGCTTGAGTGCTTGCTGGTGGTGTTTTCTCTGTACATTTTCTTCCTCGTGTTAAGCCCAAGATAGGGTCAACCAGTTAATAGCATTAACAAGGGTGAGTTTTGCAGTGGTTGTTTAACACGAAAGATGTAAATGTCACGCAAGCAGGGACAAGACGCTGGACTCAGGTCAACGCTCCCATTGACTGAGTCAGTGAACCAGCTCGATTTCTCCCCTTTTCTCAGCGTTTCCATTGGGTTCACACACCTGGTCAGCTGGGAGGCAGCTTTGGCAGGTCCAAGGTAACAAGATAGTCCCTAGTGCTGAGCTTTGCCAGGTGGGTTGTAGTGATTACGTTTAGTAATTGCCAGAGGCAGTTCAGGCAGAAATCAACACATTCCCCTCTTCTTTTTGAAAAGCTCTTTGCACACATGAACTTGCATGGAAATTTCCCCCACCCCCTTGAAGCAACCATTCTTTTAACCAGTACTAATTTGGCCTAAGCTCTTTTTAATTACTATATAAAGGCTCCCAAAGCCCTGTGGCATGAAATTATTAGAGACCAGCTGTGACTAATTACATTTTTCAACCTCACAGAGCACAGCTCCAGTAAGACTCTTTATTGTTACTTTCTTTGTTTTTTAAAGCCAAGCTGAACTCCAGTTTGGCCTTGGAAGAGGTCAACTCTCTTTTCCCACATGAGAAAAGTGAATCCCATACTTTTCTTTCCAAATAAAAACTTAGTTTCAGTTATATTGCCTACCCCTAAACTTCTTGCTGTGGAATGATATGGAGACTTTCCAGTATTACCCCAGCAAAACATCTTTTCTGTCAATTGGTTGACCTGGGCTCCAAACTCCACAGAATTTGACTACCTGAACAAAGCTTTTCAGGATTGTACACTCAGATAATAGAGTTTTCCTCAGTCTTTTTCCCACCTATCTCCAACTGGCAATTGGTAACACTATCCACAACCTGTTAAGTGGTGGTAATTGAATAGGAAAACCATATCATTGGTTCCCACTGCTCTCCATTTCATGTGATTAGTCTTATTGCTCCTTGTGGCAATGTAGGCTGGTTCTAACAATGTAAGAGTTATTTTCACCAGTCTATCATTGCCCAGCTATGAGTTTAGGTCTCTGTGTTACAGACACATCTGGTTGTCCTGTGCTGAAGACTGGTTGATGGGTGACTTGAGGGGAAGAGATGATATAAAGACTATTGATTACTCAAATCAATGCTAATTAACCAGTCTAACATCACTGCCCACCACATCACACAATCTTCTTTACATCCTTTAGGGCATGGGATGCATGATGGTACTATCATAAGCATTGGGCTCCCATACAAAATAGTTTATTGACATTTAATAACTGTTAATCATATGAGGTTTAGCAGCACACACATGCTAGAAGCCCAGTGGATCAGTATTTTTGTGTTTTATCACATTCTGTATTTATGTGTTGCTATTACACTCTGTTTAGCCTTTTGTTTGGTATCAACAGTTGGAACTGACTTGTGAGCAGTGAAAATCTCTCCTTCCCCTATAAAGTAACACTGAAGGGGTTAAGCGAGCCAGGCAGATGGAGTAGATATAACACTAGCTTGTTCCCTTTAATTACTACACAGGGCACGAGGGAAGAAATATTGCCGCTAGGACCAGAGAGCTTTATGGCAGGGCAAGTGGAATAAACCAGGAAAGCAGCGTTGCTAATTACCTTGCAGTGAGCTGCAGCACAACCCATGACTTTGTAAGAAGGAACTAAAATAGCTGCTGAATTGCTCTTATGACCTTGTTACATGGTGTTACTGCACCAGTGGAGGACATGAGCAAAGGAAGGGTTGCTCCAATGTAAGTGAAAAAACCAGATCAACTACAGCATCTTTAATCTGCCTGTGTAGCCACACAGTTCTTGTATATTTTATATGACCCCTCAAATACACAGGACTCACAGTTCTAGTTACAGTGCAGATCATTCATGGAGAAAGATATCTAGGTAATGATCAGCAGTTGGTATCAATTAGCCCAGTAGAACACTGTGTAAACTCAGTTGGCTCCCTGCACAGATGAGAAATCTATGTAAACGTGCCCAAGCAAAGCTCCACGCCTCGGGACATAGCTGGCTTCTGCAACCTCAGTTTGTAGTAAGATAGTATGAGTATTCCTATATCATCTGCTAGTCCTGTAGAAGGACTCGGCTTCAGATGTTTACATCTGACTTGTTATCCAGACTCCTTCTGTACCACTGAAGAGAAATAGGCACATCCAAGGTAAAATAAATTTGCTCATTTTAGTTATAGGCTTTTGGAGGGGCTAAATCAAACAATCAATTTATTGAATGAAATTCAGTTTCTCAAATATAGGTTTTCACTTTTGGTACCACTTCAAATATCAGCTGAGACCCTCACAGGTCTGTCTTCCAGCTGCTTAAAGATCCTCTGTCACGTTTTCCAGACCTGTATAGATGCCTTAGTTCTTTCTAATGTCTTAAATGGCACTAAGCAACTTAACTCTGCCTTCTCTGTTTGGATAATTGTTGGTCACCTATTGCTATACACATTCGATTGTTTTCTTCTGGTCATAGATCATGTAATCATACCTGAGCTAGCTTCAAAATAGCTACCACAAAGCCTGCCAGCCATGTAGCCCTGAGCTTCTGGAGCATGTTCCTCTCTATTCAAATGGGTTTTCTTGACTATCATGGTTCAATCAACAACAAGGTCTGATCTAGGTAGGTTAGAATAATTTTCAGTGTGCCTACCTGGTGACAAGTTACAATTTTGATCTCAAGGCAGACTTCTGTTATAGAAAGGGTTAATTTATTAGTCCTGGCTCTAAAAGACAAGCAGTACATAAATGGGCTGAGGTAGGCAATTGGACCTGGCTTAGGCTGAGAAAATCCATGTGGAGAAAATATGTGATGTTTGATGAAGAGAGGAATAACCTTTTCTCCAAGACCTATGGAGAATGGAATAGGAAGTCATGTTATTGGATTAAAGACATTAACATTGGGCTTTAAGAAGCCTCTCATCTCTAATGGAGTGAAAAAATGAGGCACTGGAAACAATTATGTGGATATGGATGGGGAATCCCCCTTACAAAATATCTTTAAGGGTAGGTTTGACAAACATCTGTCAGAAAACATGTCACTAGGTTGAAGGGGCTAACTAGTTCTCTTGAGGAGTTTCTTCACTGCTATGATTCTGCTCTGGAAAAGGACCAAAAACACAGCAAATCCCAAAGTGGGTATTTAGATGGATAGCAAGAGTATTCAACATAATCATATTTAATGCTACTATGGATTCTGGAAGGATTATTAAGCCTCCTGATCCAGGATTTACTTTTGCTGGGCTGGCTTACAGCTAGATCTCAGTTGTGGACAGATTGCTTTACGTACGCTGAATATGAACGTTGCAGAACTTAAGACTTTTAATGAAGCACGAGAAACTAATCCAAAGAAAACTTTCTTATTCCTTGTGCTCTGCCCTACAGAGGAAAAGGGAAGCCAAGGTCAGAAGATCAATTTAGCCCCAAAGAGGAATTCCATACTTATCAGAGGACTCCTATGTGGCTAGGGGTACTGAAGAAAAGAGAACAGAGGTGGAGGATGTAAGGAAGATAAACTTTATATAGTCAGATGATTTTTTCACCCTTTCCACTTCCCTTGCCAGGGGCAAGCTATGTATAGTTGATAAATCTCTACTTTTTCTTGCCTTGATGTTCCACGTCTGCCTATCTGTGGCTTGGAAAAAGTGAAGCATTTAACTGAGTTTGACAATGCTGTTAAGAGGATGCAGGAGCTGAATACTAATGAAGAAGATCTAAATGGCTTTACTTAGCTTATTTTGAATACCCAACGATCTCTGACTTCATATCAATTAGTGAGTGCTACCTATGTTTACTTTCAGAATTGACTGCGTAAAAGAGATGTTTAGCAAGTGTATTAGAGCTAATTTACTAGCATTATAGTGAACCAAAAAAATGCTGGAACAAGGCAATGGTTTTGTCAGGGCCATAATTAAGAATGGTTCAACAGATCAATACAGTTAAAAGAGGCAAATTAATTAAGAATGATTCAACAGATCAATACAGTTAAAACAAGCAAATTAATACAGTAGATAATGAACTCCATTTATAAGAATAAGACTAATTACGGGGAATTACAGAAGATTTTGAAAGATTACAAAGTACATGTCTATGTCCTCAGACAGGAACAACATCATAAGCCATCCTTGATCAACATCTGCCTTATCCTGAAAGATGCTCAGTGAAGGTGACATACTGCCCAAGATGTGGATGTTATTCTATCACTACCCATCAACAACCTGAAACTTGGTAGTTTGCATACAAGGCTTCCTGACCTGGTCATCATATACAGAGATAAGCATTTGTCCTCTTCCACTTTGAAACAGTTTCTGAGTCACTCAAAAGATGATTTTGTATCTCCTCCGGTCTTTCTTCTCTGAACTAAGGAAATACAGATTCTTTCATAGAATCGTAGAATCACTCTGCTGGAAAAGACCTCTTAGATCATCGAGTCCAACCATTCCTATCTGCAACTAAACTGTGTCCTTGAGTACCTCGTCTTCCCGTCTTTAAAACACCTCCAGGGATGGTGACTCAACCACCTCCCTGGGCAGCCTGATGATGCTTTCTGTGAAAAATCTTTTCCTGATGTCCAGAAAAAATGTTCATTCTGTGACCTCAAGCCCAGTCTTGTACTGAAACAATTAAATGAGCAACCAGTTTCTTGTCAACTAAAACGCAAGGGCATTATTATAGATGTCCATATAATCAGAGAATGTCCTGAGTTGGAAGAGTCCCATAAGGATCATTGAGTCCAACTCCTGTCCCAACATTCACAACATGTGTCTGAGGGTGTTATCCAAAAGCTAATTATGTTGTTGCAGGAGTGTTGGTTCGTGCATACAGGAGCATTCATCTTTCCTTTTCTTCTTTTCTTTTCTTCTTAGATAGACACAAGAAATGATAAGGCCATAGTCCCTCCCGTAAGATAATCCTTGTACTGTAGGTCAAAGTAAAAATGCATAATAATGAGGTCTGACTCATGTCCGGATTCTGGACCACCATCTGTACTTCAAGAAATGGGGGAAAAAAACAACAACACAGATTTTTCGATGTGGAGACAGATTTAGATTTTTGTTGTGGGAACAGGCTTATAACCACATCCATCAGGTCATATTGTTTATATAAATACACAAGAAATTAGGTAATACTATCTGGCCTCTCTTATCACATACTCTTACTGAAATAATTGTTTCTGCCTTTTCACTTAACAAAACACACCACATTTTGTACTTAACAAAGGGAAAAATAACTGTTATGAAGTCAAAACTGACCAGTGAATTTTTTTTCCTTTTTATATTTGTTATCAGGACACTTATTACCCACAATTAAACAGTTAGATCTTTTCCTAGAAACTGTTAAATCTGGGCTTGTAATTATTACTATAAATATTATTCAATTTGCTGCAACAATAACTATTATTCAATTTGAAGTGAATCTGAAATCCTATTCTCTG
>WAAB01021331.1:0-13442 GCA_013389865.1 Piaya cayana
ACCTGCACAGGTTCAGTCTCCCATGAATGGTGACCCCAATGTGATAGGAGTGCTGTTGTAGGTCAGCAGTGTGGAGCTACACTCTCCAAATTGGAGATCAACAAGGCAGGTGGAAGGGCTGCTGTTTTATTTAGTGAAAAGAAGAAGAATTAAAAGGAAGAAGAAGAACTAGAAGAAGAAAAGGAGGGCTGGCAAGGATGGGGGACTGGCGGCATGCACACTTGAGGTGAGCAGCCATGGAATCACAATATCCATGGAAGAGAACTTGGTCCATGACTTCTTGATGAAGCTTGAAACTTGACTGGGCATGAAATTGAGTCCAGTGGTACTGTCCTGACTTTTAATATGGGGATGGTGCAAGGACTTTTTCATGCGTCCTAGTAATGTTTTCAATTAGACTGTTCGGGAATCCCTGGGAAGAGATTTATGGCAGTCAATTACCATGGGAGATTCCAAAGCATTTGAGGCTGCACAGACTTGGGGGACTGTTAAAAAGATGTTAGAAACTATGACAGCAGAGGCAACAACAGAAGCAGATGTTGCTCAAGTATTCCAGGTGGCAGCTGAGGAAGATACGTGGGAAACTGAAAACAATATTCCTGAAGTGGATCCTTCCTCACCTCTGACTTTGCTGGTGGAAGCTAAAGAATTTTTTTGAGGACTGAATCCAACCACTATCCCTCTGGCAGAGAAAGACAGTAATATTCCATATTCGGAGAATGGTGCAGGGCCATCAGCACCTGTCAATAATCCCTTTGATCCGGGGCCAGCAGCCCCTGAGAGAACTTTGAGAACTTTGATTTCTTTTCATCCATGGAGATGTGGTGACCCTAACCAGCTACAAACTTTTCCTGGGATTTGTTCACGGGAGGCCGGAGACTCAAAAAGCTGTAGAGAAAGTATTAACTGCTTCGCTACCACTATGGGGGGGCTGCTGCCCTGGGCCGAGGCGGGTGCCGCTCACTGCTGCTGCTGCTGTGAAACCAAGGCAGTTTTGGCATTACAAAAGGGACTGATAACAGATACAATAAGAAATGACTTGATCAAATGACCTTGGTAGCACTTAAAGAATCAAGACAGTTTAAATAATGCAGTTTTACAACAGGTGCAGCTTTTTGGTTTATCAAACACTTTTAAAGATACTTTTAAAGGATGTTGGAAAGTTGAAACAGGCATGACCTGTATGTGGTATTTATAGACAGATTGAAGGATGCACTCTACAAGCAGGTAGAAACTGTGCAGTTATATAAGCCTTAATTTTGCAATCAGTGATAAAAAGTCCTAATGACAAATGCAGAAAGATATGGCACTGTCTGGAAAATCCTACAACAACAGCTGGGGTCATTTACCTATCAAGCACAGCTGATGGCTGCTGCCCTGACTGTAAACTGGGACAGAAAGACATTCTGTTATAGATGCATCAAAGAGAGACATTTTAAATGAGACTACCACATGCAATCCCAGGATAGAGGGCCTAGAATCTGCCCTCAGTGTGGAAAGGGTAAACATTTTGCCAGCTGGTGTAGGTCAAAATAAGATAAGAATGGGACAGTGTGGTCAGAAAACCAGGAGCGAAGCATGGTATGGAGGTACATACTGACACAGGTGCCTTCATGGCAAGAAGCATCTCTCATCTCAGAGCAAGAACCAGTGCAGCACCAAGATAGACCACTGCTGGCAGTAATGCTGCAATCATCTGCAGTTCACACAAAATCATAGAATGTAAAAGGACCATTGGGGGGTGGCTTTACTACCTTTTAATTAGAACAATTATCAATAATTTGGTTGGGAATCTTTGTTATACCTGGGGTCACAGATGCAGGCTTTACTGGAATAATTCAAGTAAGTGTTATGAACACCATTTCCACTAGCATTAATACCAACGGATACCTGGATAGTGTAATTAATTTTGTTCAAAGCAGCTGTGTTCCAAACTGACTCTATAGAGTGTAGCTCACGAGGTTTTGGGTCCACAAGAATACCTGAAATACATTCAGTTTAGTCCTTACAAACTCAGCTTCCTACGTTGAAGTGCATATTATTTTTTTCTTTTTAAAAAGGGGAAAGGCTAGAACATCTTAAAATGGCTGTAGAGCAACCCTTTGTTGTGCACATTCCACTAATCTTAGGGAGAGAGATGTGTTAAATGCAATGGGAATAGGCATTGGAACTATGAACAACTGAAAAATAAGGTGCATTGCAAAATCTAGTGGAGGAGCAAATAGATCAAGGGCATATAGTCCCATTTAATAGTCCTTGGAACACACCTGTATTTGTATTAAAAAGGAAATCTGGAAAATGGTGTTTATTACATGACTTTTCTAGACAAACTACAGGAGGCCTTACATAAACAGGCAGGTAATATTGCCACTAGAGAAGTGTTGCTTAAACAATTAGCCTTAGAGAATGTTAGAATGGACTTAGTGCACTGTTAATTGTATGATCACTTGTTACAAAATTGCTTGTTTTACCAGGATTGACTATGCTGACTTTACAAGAACAATGTAAGTAATAGCTTGGATGCCTATGCTTCCTGGCTTTCTATCAAAGGGCACTAGAATTATTCAGCTGATTTGTTTTCCAGCAATTGTACCCCATACAGGAAACCGCCTACTGGGGGACGAAGACTTTGGTTCAACTGACCAGTCCTTGATTCTATAAATGAAGAAACTACTCAAATCATGAACCTGCAAAGTGTGACACTCACAGAGAAAAGAAGAATAATATTTTACCAGAAGCGAAATATTTGTTAGACAGTTGATGTATGTCTTATTAGATAATGCAAGTGCACATTTTAAGTATTGTATGTGCCTGGTACTGTGTGTAGTTTAAATATCCATAGCATCACAAAACTGTGGATCCAATAGTAATAACCAACATTGTATGAATGTATTCAGATAGCTTTGAAATGAATGGTCATGTGTGTGTTTGTTTGAAGCACTTCAAACATTTGTAAGACTTATAAATTCATTTGGATTAATCTTGGAAATATATCTCTAGGACCTTTCAATCTCAAATGTCCACTAAGACAGCAAACTGGTAGATTTACTTGGGGATCTTTGGAATTAAATGCTTCAGAAGGAAAAATTTAAAAATATCTAGCAAAACATAAAAAAAAAGAAAGACAGAGAGAGAAAAAAAATGGATAAAGCCTAGCCTTGCTGTAGTATGTGTGTGAGTGCCCGCCGCCCCACCCCTTCTCCTGCCTTTCTAATTTTTTTCTCTTTTCAGCTTCTTTGCCAAAGTCCAGAGGAGTTGACAGTGTTATCTCTATAGGAGAATGCCAGTTTGTGAGAACACTCTGCATTCCAGTGTCCCTCATCAGCAACTGCTGAGCCCTAGCACAGACAACCTTTAGGAATATCGAGACAATCATAGAGGAAAATTCAAAAGATTCATTTTGAATTACTGAGTAGGTATTTTTGACACACCAACCCCCAAAACCAATAATAACTAGACTCAAAATGATTACAATGATAATCACCAAGGAAAGAAAAAGAACTGTTCAGTTATTAGGCCAGAAACTGACAATCATTTATATCCCAATGACAAAAGAATATGCTAAGTGATGCATGGAAGATATTTTGAGTTTGTAGGTAGCTCTAACAGATTATCCAGGAAGTACTGATATCCACTTACCAAGTTATAAATTGTTTTCCTCTTTACAAACATTACAAATAGAATAGAAACTCTTATGTAGAGACCAACTGGTTGACAGCCTTACAATATTTACTGATGGCTCAGGAAAACCAGGAAGAGAAGTACTAATGTGAAAAGAAAATGGAAAGTGGGCAAATAAAGTTTAGCTTATATAGTAGAAGGATTGACGATAATAGTGGAATTATATGCAATGCTAAAGCCTTTGAATGGCATCATAGTTCCTTTAATTTAGTTACAGATTCACAAACTGTAGCTAGAGTAGTGCAGCATATATAAAGAGGATGGAAAAAACATGTAAATAATGAGTGATTGCTTTTAAATTTTAAAGAAGTTACGGTTTCAAGTCACAGGTAGAAGAGCAGTACTTTATGTGATGCAGGTTTGCAGTCACACATCACTTCCAGGATTTATAGTCAAAGGGAACAGAATAGCAGACTGACTGACAGCAGGCTCACTACCAGACATTACTCAACAAGCAGTAATGTCACATAATCTTATGATCAGTCTGTCAAAGCACTATGTAGGCAATTTAAAATTTCATTAGAATTAGACTGGAACATAATAAAATATGCCCAGCTTGCCAACAAATAACACCATTACAGCCTAGAGGAGCCAACCTGAGGGGACTAAGCGCTTTACAAATCTGGCAAAAAGGTACTATTCACATACCCGAATTTGGAAGATTGAGATGTGTTCATGTTTCAATTGACATGAGCCAGCAGTGTGCCCGGGTGGCCAAGAAGGCCAATGGCATCCTGGTTTGTATCAGAAACGGTGTGACCAGCAGGTCCAGGGAGGTTATTCTCCCTCTGTACTCCACACTGATGAGACTGCTCCTTGAATACTGTGTGCAGTTCTGGACCCCTCACCACAAGAAGGNTGATTCGCCTTCCCTGGAGGTGTTTAAGTCACGAGTAGACGAGGTCCTGAGGGAATCTTTAAGGGAAACAGTGAACTCACACAGGTAAAGACAGACAGTGGGCCAGGATATGTAAGTGACCAACTTGAGAAGTTTTTTCAAATCTAGGGAATAACACATCATAATCACAGGGGCATACCACTTTCTCCACAAGGACAGGCAATAGTAGAGCAAGCCTCTCAGAAGCTGAAGAATACGTTAGCAGAACAAAAAGGGGGAATGAAGGGTAAAACACCATAGAACAGATTAAGGAAAGCACTGTGTGTATTGAATTGCTTAAATGTGAGAGAGAATTAGGAAAATCACCTACAGTAAGGCATTTTTTTGTCTTTACAAACAGCGGGTCAGCAGCTCAACAAGGAAGGACCATATCAGTTAATAACATGGGGTCAAGGTTATGCTTGTGTTTCCACAGATCAAACACCCAAGTGGATGCTAGCACGGTGTGTCTGTCCGTATCTAAGCAGAGACAGCAATTATGATTAAGACGACAATGGTATTAATACGGACATCAGTCATGCTGGGGCTATATCAGCACTCATGGACAGGGTAAAGAAGCTTTAAGATGAATGATGATAAAAAACCAACCAACCAACCAAAAAAACTTGTTACAAAGGATTCTTAAGTCAGAAAGCTAGCTAAAGGTGTTAATCAAAATCACTTTTCTTGCATTAGTACAATTCTGTGTATCTGTAGTAAGATATTTCTATGTTTCAAGCATGTTTTCCATGAAAGGTACAACAATTGATGTTTTATATAGTTTATAATTTTTATAAATAAATGAAGGGGGAAATGTGGTTATAAATATTCCAGCATTGTGTGTATGCTGGGGCAAATGGCCAATGCCTTGGTGGACCTGCGATATTAGCAGCAAGCACAGAACAAACATGCTTGCTAGCTTGTTGAGACCTTGGAATCTTTATTAAGACCTGTGCGTTAATAGGGAAGGAATGCACTAGGCAAAAAACGTGAAGATAAGGGGCACATCTGTGGAAAATGGGGTTGCAATCTGTTGCTGCACTGCAGGATTCTCACTGGTGGAAATTCACTGGAAATGGGCCAGACTAGGAAAGGCAGCAGGCTTGGACAACAATGGCAAATTGATTTTTACCCTCACACAGACATGATCAATCTAATTGGCTGATGTGGCAAAGCATAACCCCCTCATTTATCCCTGTCAATTAAAGTTGGTTTTGTGGAGGAAATGGTTATGGAAATATGATTGGAATGCATTTGACAGAAAAGGCAATATGTAACAATGGATTTGCCAAATTGTCACCATCAGGCTACTTTTTGATCTGTGGTGATCGGGCTCGGGAAGGAATCCCCAGTAAAGTAGTAGCGGGTCCATGTTATCTTGGCAAATTGACACTATTTGCTCCTAGTATGGATCATTCCAATATTTCAAGATGACCTTGTGTGAAGAGAGCTTTTTCTCACACAGAGCTTACATCTGAGTGTAAAGATAATGTGGAATTTTGGAATAGGGGAAGATTCTTGCTGTGGCCATGTTGGCCCCATGAGTAGAGGTAGCTCATACCTTAACCACGTTAAGAAAAACGGCCTGTTGGAGTATGAAGAAATTCAATCTGAATTCTAAAATGATATTGAACTTGTTAGTCAATGTCCACAGTGTAAGGCATGCTGTTTTACAAAATAGAGCAGCCATAGATTTTTTGTCGCTAGCACAGGGCCATGGTTGACAGGAATTTGAAGGTATGTGTTGTATGAATCTTTCTGATCACTCTAAATCTATCCAGAAGCAGCTTCAGCAACTTGCAGAAAATATGCTCAAAATTACTCTGGTTTCTTTGCCTTTTGATCAATTTTTAGTGTGTTTAGGATGGCCTAGTTGGCTAACTAGTTTGCTACACACAATTTTAGAACTTATGATTGCAGTAGACCTGTTAATTTGTAGTTTTCCTGTTTTGTTACAATGCTGCCAGACTTGTTTGGAAAATAGCATGGATTCTATTTTAAAAATAAAGGGGGGAAATGTGGGAATATATGCTAGTCTAACAATGTGGCCTTATCGGGTTGCTATGAAGTTCAGAATACATCACGGTTGAGAAGTGGCAACAGCGTTAGAACAAGAAGGCAGTCTATGTGCAAGATTACTTGTACAAAAACTACTAAGGGAAACTTCAGGCTTTAGCCAAACATTACATAAACATAAGATATGATAGCAGAAAAAATACAAAAGGCTTGCTTGCTTGCAAATAAACAGCTTGATTTTTCAATCATATTGATTGTCTGTGATCTTATCCAGGGTACCTGCAAGGGTTCAGTCTCCAACAGAAAAAGACCTTTGAAATCATCAAGTCCAACCGTACCTGTCTACTACTAAACCATATCCCTGAGCAGTTCACTTGCCTGTGTTTCAAATACTTCCAGGAATTGTGACTCAACCACTTCCCTGGGCAACCTGTTCCAGTGCCCAATAACACTTTTGGTAAAGAAATCTCTCCTGCTATCTAATCTGAATCTCCCCTAGTACAACTTGAAGCCATTTCCTCTTGTTCTATCACTAGTTACTTGGAAGAAGAGACCAACACTCACCTCACTATAATTTCCTTTCAGGCATTTGTAAACAGTGATAAGGTATACACTCAGACTCTTCTTTAAGCTAAAAATCCTTAGTTCCCTTAGCCACCTTATAAAACTTGTTCTTCAGCCCTTTAACCAGCTTTGTTGCTCTTCTCTGAACATGCTCCAGCACCTCAATATTCTTCTTGTAGTGAGATACCCAAAACTGAACACAATATTTAAGGTGTGGCCTCACCAACGCCAAGTACAGGGGAACAATCTCTTCCCTGGTCCTACTGGCAAGTAGCAACTAACCAAAGCTTTTCTCTTTCACTCTGAAACGTAATACTGCTCTAAGGGTCAGATGCAAAGCCTCATTCCCTCTATGTTTGGTTAGCATCTGTTAATGATTTGTAAAAAAAGTGGTTAAGTCTCCTTTGTACATGGCCTGAATCTTCTAAGGAGGACCATCAATAATAGACTTATTGCATAAGCCATATTACTGTACAGGTCTTCCTAATGACTGTCCCTTTAAGAAGAGCTAAAAGACTAGTAAGAAAGGAACATCCTATCCCACAAGGTGCTGAAGGCCAGATAATCGCCAAAGAAATATGTAGTAATTAAAAATCGTGGAAACTAGAGGAAGGGTAAAGGCAGTATTTGGGATGATGTCTGCTTCACAGACTATCAACCAAATAAACCCCCCAGACCCCAAACCTGAAGAACAGAAGGAATACACAGTTAATGTAAATAGCAAGTGAGGACTTTGTTAGCAATAAGACATAGATTATTAATTAATAACTAATGTAAATTTGGTGGGCAGAGTTTTGTAAATAAAGACTAGGGTAAATACAGTGTTACACTTCTGTGAGGTGTGATACCTTTGTGGAATATCACCCAGTACCCAAATGTGCACAACTCTGTAAAAAACTATGTCTGGTCTCTGTATGCAAGACTGGATTATTGCACACTGGGTAAATGATCCTTTGTTTTTTGGGAAAATATCTCCATTGTGCATTGCACCACCGCGGTGGCCTAAAACTAATAAAAGAAGCCTAGATAACAGGTAAAAGCTACTTTACTTTTGAAAAACAAAATAGTTTTAAGCAGTTGCTGTGAAGCGGTATAAACTCTGTTCTCAGATGTTCATACTGCACACTTTGTGCCTTGTTTCTTTACTGCAGTTTGCAAATGTTTGCTAAGACTTAGTGGTAGCTCTTCAGTGAGCACCTGATAATTCAAATTTGAAATACCTGTCCTCAGTAAAATTTTCAGGAAGTACTAAGAAGTGAAGACTGAGATAAACTTGGTTTTATGCAATTGTGTATATATTATAATTACTTTTTTTTTCCTGTCTTAGGAAAAGCTTGTGTTGTAAATAGTAAGAAATCAAGGGTGATTGGAGGAGTATTTTCCAGTCCATATTAAATTCTTAGGAAGTACTGTCTTAGACATAAATCAGGTTAAATGGATCCAGCTTATATTTTGATACTAAGAATGCTTGTTGTCTGGAATAATGTTTTGAAACCATGCAAGCAAGGTTAGAATAGAGTATCCAGAGATAAAACATGTATTTTAAATGTAGAATTTATCACAGAAATAAAGCCAGAAACTTCTAGAACATAGAAAAATAAAATCTTACTCTATTATAGCTGTGAGTTGTCCTTGGATGTGTGCATTTTTGGCCTTCATGTATTCATCCTTCTTATGCCTGGAAGGATATAGAAATTGAGACTGTCAGATGTAGGTAAAGGGAAACAAAGTTCAACATCTGGTCTTCATTAAAAAGAACTTTCCTACAGTTTTCTCATTTAAACAAGAGTGTTTTTCATTAGGGAACATTTATTCTTGTTAATGTGAATATGGTCATGTGCATTGTGCTCATTTAAATAGATTCTCATGCCAAGGTCAAAATTAATATCTTTAAATCACAGCCAATAGTAATCAGGTTGTCAGTAATAATATTAGAGCAACTACAACAAGACAGTCATTTGCTACATAATTAATAAAACAATATTAGTATCCTCAATTATTAATATCTATTATGGAGTTGAGGAAAATGGTTATAGAAGATTTTTAGGAAAGTTTTATATCTGGTAGCTTCTGGTTACATACTTTTATTAAATTTATTGATCTTTAATCACTCCACATTCTTCTTCTGTTGATGGTCTACCTGCAGTTCTTTGAAAACAAACCCATGGGTAACGTATAAATGTTTGCTCTGGGGAGATTCAGCACATATGCTCCTAAGCATTAGATAAAAGTCTTACCACACTCTTGTGGTTCTTCTTACAAAGTGTCTAATCAATATAAAGATGTTGATCGCCATACCAATACTAGCAAAGTACCAGAAAATTAACAACAGAAAATTGTAGGTCACAATACTGGTTTCCAGATTATTGTCTTCACCTACAAAAGTAATGTGAAGTGTTTAAATTGACCGAGTCACAAAACCAGAAGCAGCAGAAGTGAGATCTATGCTGACTAACAGAAATATTTTTTTCCAATTCTAAGTAGGTCTTTTACATAACTTCTGAGAAAGATAATATCTTGTATGAGAGAACATTTATTTCTAATTGCTTTGTTAGTATGGAGGAAAGAGCTGTGAGGTGAGATTTGTTAGCGCAGATATAACTAGAGGTTAAATGCATTTCAGAGGATTTTGATGGAGAAGACAAACAACCCATAAGCTCAGTATGCAGGCACAGTTCAATGTAGACAATTGTACGCTATGTATACATGATTACAGGAAACTATATTGGCTAAACTACTTTTGCAGGAAGACTTCTACATAAGAAGACATATCATATTGAATGTGGACAAAATTATTTAAACTCCTGACTCTGACATTATGTTGACTATGGAATTCCATTCCACTCTGAATTCATGAGGATAGAATCATGCTTTTATATGAAAAAATAGTGTCTGAGATAAATCAATTGCTAATGCTGTATGCAGATATTTCATTTTCATGTTTAGAGTAACCAGAATTTTAAATATCTAAAATTTACATAAGAATTTGAAATATGAAAAAGAACCTGAATCTGGTTTTTGAGAAGTTGGTAGGCAGAGTTCAGATTGCTCGAGACATAGTGATTTGATGAATTATAGAAAATAAAACGAGAGACTTACTCAGGTGTAAGTAGCTCTAACCAGCATGGTTTCAGGCTGAACATCATGAAGATTATGTATACTCAAAAGACGCTGTTCAGTTAACACATAGGTTTCTAACAGTGGCAATAGTATTATCCAAGATATGATATTCAGTTGTAGGTTACATAAGCTTTTTTTTTTTTTTAATGTTTTTGTTATACTGTTAAAAATAAACATACTTTACAAAGAAGACAAGATAGTAGAGTTCTGAAATAAAATGGATTTTTGCTTTACTTATAAAATAGCTTTAAAATTTGACTATCAGCATTTGCTTCATCTGATTTTATCTGAATTGAAATTCAAATGAAATTATAAATCTGAATATATCTTGCTGTATAAAAACTCAATTAACTGACTTGGTTTGCAGCATGGGAAATTATCAGGAAAAAGAAAAAGTAGAAAAGCAAATTAAAAGTTATTAGGGAATGACATGCACTCATATTTTGACATGCACAGAAATTATTTCTACTTGTGTTTGAAATTCTTCCAGCAATTCTGCTAATACTCTCCTTGTGTTCAAATGGAAGTTTGAGATACCAACACCACAATGTATGTATGCTACATCTGTACATGAAAGGCTTGAATCTAACAGTTCAATAGTGTAGTGTATGTCAAGCTCAGCAGCTGCTGCTTGAGCATGTAACATGTAGAGAGGAAGGTGATGGCCTCTTCTCCCAAGTGACAGGGGACAGGACAAGAGGAAATGGCCTCAAACTCCACCAGGGGAGATTTAGGCTGGACATTAGGAAAAATATTTTCACAGAAAGGTTCATAGGGCACTGGAATAGGATGCCCAGGGAGGTGGTTGAGTCACCTTCCTTGGAGGTGGTTAAGGCACGGGTGGACGAGTTGCTAAGAGGCATGGTTTAGTGTTTGATAGGAATGGTTGGACTCAATGATATGGTGGGTCTCCTCCAACCTGGTTATTCTATGATTCTATGATCCTATGTTTTCTACCATGAACAGAGCCTCGTGGTGCTGTGTCTTTTATTTTGTGCCACCTTGAAGGAACATGATGACTTCCATTTGACTTTGTCAAAGTATTGGAGAAAATATTTCCAGTGATAGGTCAAACAAGGAGATAAAACCACATGATATTACATTTCACAGGCTACCGAGTCTTATCAGCACAATATCATCAACATCAAACAAATAAACAAAATCTTGGATTTTCAATATGGTAGTAATACTTAAAAAAAAGGCTGCATGTATCACTAGATCACTGCAATACACTCTGTGTTTTGAAGTTAATACTGAGAAGATAAGGCTTTTTCTCTTAAGCCGGCATTCTGATGACTGATGCTATCATGTCTGCTTTATGTCACTATTTTTGACTGTGGTAGATTCTGTAGGAAAATCCCCTTGACAATTTTTTAATATGGTCTGCAAAATTTAGACACAGAAAATCTCTTTCCAGATCTTCCATGTTCAATATCACTGAATATATATTTAATTAAAAAAAAATCTTAATTAGCTCTGTCCCAAGTGTACTCACTGACATCTCACTCAAAATATCTTTAAACTAATTTATAACATGTTTTTGAAATTTTAAATCCTAAAATTTGTTGAGACTTTATTCTACACAAATTTTGTAGCAGAATAGTTGTGCCTCTGGAACTGTTTCATATTAGCATGAAGGAGAAACTTGACAAAGAGCTGACTTATATTCTTACTTGTACTCAATAATAGTTAATTAAGAATATGAGTCAGATCTTAATTTACATAAATATTCCTGAACTTTTTTGATTTTGTTTTTCAATATATTTTTTCTTTATTTCAGAACCAATTCTAATGTTGAAAAGATAATTAATTTTTGCTGTATGCTTTTTTGTCAATTTTTTTGTTCTCATTCTTTGAACATTACTGGCACAACCAGTTTTGCCCGTCTCTATAGAAATTATTTCTTCTCAATTCATAAAACATAACATGGTGCTATTGTAAGTCAGATTTTACAATATCACACTGTAGTATTCTATACACTTATATTACGTTTTTAGAAAAACAAGTAGATATTGTAAGCAACACATTAAACCTTCCTTGCCTTATTATCTATTTTTTTATGAATATCAATACATGAGTAAAACATAAGAAGTTTGCTTTGTATAGGTGTAACCCTATTTACACTGCTTCACCAGTGGTAATATTTTTTTCAAAAATTCAGCATGAAATTATTAAATTTGATAATTTTTTGTCATTATGGTTGCTAAATCAATTAATCTTTAATTTTAATTAACCTGATGACTATAAAGATAAGAACCTGACAGTTCTAAATCTAATCAAATACTGTCATGTGTGGTAAAGCTGACGTACATCAGAGCTGTTTTGCACTTTGACGAAAACGCATTGCCACGTAAATACTATTTATGGATTAATTTTCACAAGCAAAATTTGATGCCGTTAGCATGCATTATGGGGGGTAGGTTTTTTTCATAAAAAAATTTGCAACAGTTAGTGTTTTGACTTCTCTGTTTCTGCTTTGCCAGCCCAAATGTTACCTTGTCTCAGTGATGTCAAACACATTCAGAGTTGTCTGAACGAAGGCATATCAGCAGTTTTCATCATCACAAAGTGTAACCATGATAGGACATATATATTCTGGCACGTAGCCTGAAGGAATCACAAATCTGAAGTAGTTGATAAACAAAAGTAATTGTGAGATGCCAGTACCAGTTGCTGAAAACATACTTATGAAATCCTCTAGAAATAGTCATATTGTTCCCTAGCCAAATCTGCTATTTCTATCATTAGAAATATCAATTTCCTATAGAGGAGCTATTGGTTAATGTGAAGCAGACTGGGGAACCAATTAACATTGGTTAAAGAGCATGCAGAAGGGAAGGTTTTGTTTCCTCTGTAAAAAGCTAGTATTTTTTTCACAGGGATATAGATAACGGCAAATTTCTACAAGCAGGTATTGGCCAGCATTTTCTGCAGAAGCTGGAATTTTTAACACTGCCACAGATGATCACAATCAGCAGAAATTCTGCCACATCTTATACCTAAAAAACAACGGATCCATGTCTGTACCAGGATGTAGGAACTCATGCAGCCATTTTCCTGTTACAAATTTGGATATCACTGACTGAGAATATGACATTCTTTTCTTTGGCTTGTTATTGAGTACTTCTGGAGGGTGCTAGAGGTCAATGTGTATCTGAAAGTGTTGCAAAACAAAAACTGAGAG
>WAAB01021332.1:5647-21825 GCA_013389865.1 Piaya cayana
AGAATCATAGAATCACCAGGTTGGAAGAGACCCACCAGATCATCGAGTCCAACCATTCCCACCAATCACTAACCCATGTCCCTCAGCACCTCGTCCACCCACACCTTAAATCCCTCCAGGGAAGGGGACTCAACCCCCTCCCTGGGCAGCCTCTGACACTGACCAATCACCCTTTCCATGAAAAATTTCTTCCTAATATCCAGCCTGAACCTCCCCTGGTGGAGCTTGAGGCCATTCCCTCTCGACCTGTCCCTTGGGAGAAGAGCCCAGCTCCCTCCTCTCCACAACCTCCTCTCAGGTAGTTGTAGAGAGCAATGAGGTCTCCCCTCTGCCTCATCTTCTTCAGGCTGAGCCGGTGCCTCCTTCCATCCTCTCCTGCCCCATCACCCACCCATATCCTACTATACCTGGTGAAGTAGGTGGTGGCATCGGCATCAGAGTCCTGTGGCCTCAAGGCATCGTAGACGTACTTGAGGTCCTCAAGGTCAGAGAGCTCGGGGATGCCACAGGACAGCATCTGGGAGGCAAGGGAAGGGGTGAGGGCAGGACAGAATGGCAGGAGGACCGATCCACCGTGCCTGGGCGGGACAGGGGTGCAGCTCCCTGGCTCTCACCAGCCCCAGCAGGTTGAGGAAGAGGTGGGTGTGCTTGCGGATCAGGTTGTAGGCCTGGCAGCACAGGTCGACGAAGTCGTGGAAGCGGCTGGAGGGCTTGTCCCCCCCGTTGATGACATACGCCATGTCTGAAGTGAAGACGAACGGTGCCCGGTCTCTGCATCAGGGAAGGAGGGACAAGAAGGGGAGCTCGGCTTGGTGTCACCCTCCACCAGGGACCACAGCACGACTGCCCCTCGCAAAACTGGTGATGCTAAAACACCCCAGACCCACGGGGACAAGTCCAGGGGTAGAAGACGGAGATGCTGGAGGCGCTTCTCACCTCTTGATGTTGCCAAACATCTGCGCGTGGCCTAGGAACCTGCCGAAGTCGATGTGAAACATGTGGCCAGTGGTCTTGAGCATGATGTTATCGTTGTGCCGGTCACAGATCCCCAGCACGTAGGTGGCCACGCAGCAGCCAGCACAGGAGTAGATGAAGTTTTCCACAGCCTGGAAGAAGGGAGGACGGGATAAAGCAGCTAGGGGTGGAGAAAGGCTGGGTAGATTGAGAAGTGAGGAGTCTCATCCTTGGGGAGGAGAGGATGAGGAGCAGAGACCCAGCCAGGCTCCTCCTCACCTTCTCGTACTCGTCCTCCTCGGGGTTGTGTTTCTGCAGCCAGTCTGCCAGGGGCCGGTCTTTGAAGGAGCCCGTCACACCGTGCTCCACCTGGATTTTGCGTAGGGTCTCGGCATTGGGGATCATCTCCACCATGCCTGGAAGCCGAGACAGCGGGGTGAGACCCACCCATCCTGGGACCCCGGCCCCCTTCGCCACCAACCCCACCACTGCTGAGTGTTCCTAGAGATGGGCTGGTGGGATCAGACCCAAAGGTGGATCCCACAGCTGCAGCTCCTCTATAGCAGAGCACCAGGTCCTCCTGTGCTGTCACCAGCCCAAGGGCATCACAACCTGGGGTGTGATGCCACCAGGGGACACCCCGATGCCGGGTTACCTCGTCCACGGCCAGTGGAGAAGCAACGGAAGATGACCATGCGCATGTCCAGCCCCTCCTGCACCCAGATCTTGTTCATGATGCGGATCATCTGCAGCGTCAGCATGTCCTGCCGCAGGTCATCGCCGCACTGAGAGCCGCAGCGGGGAAGAGACATCAGAGCTGGGGGGGGGCAAAGCCGAGCCAGCCCCACACACCCGAGGACAGCGGTGCCAGGGCGCTGGGCATTGCTGGGAGGACGGGCTCACCTTGAAGATGACTCGGATGTTTTCCCCAAGGGGATCAACATTCTGGAAGGAAAGCTTCAGGGGGACGGCGTTGGAGTTGAAGTAGGAGCAGTCCTGCCATGGGGAGGAATCATAGAATCGTTTGATTGGAAGAGACCTCAGAGAACATCAAGCCCAATGGTACCTGTCCACTACTAAATCATAGAATCACAGAATCATCAGGTTGAANCTCCCCTGGTGGAGCTTGAGGCCATTCCCTCTTGTCCTGCCCCTGTCCCTTGGGAGAAGAGCCCAGCTCCCTCCTCTCCGCAACCTCCTTTCAGGCAGTTGTAGAGAGCAATGAGGTCTCTCCTCAGCCTCCTCTTCTCCAGGCTAAACAACCCCAGGTCCCTCAGCAACAAGATGCAGCTGTCAGGGTGAGCTGAGTGCAGGCAGAGGAGCCCCCCAGCACCCCCATCTCCATCACTCACCCGGGGCACGATGCCCTTCACCAGCAGGCTGGGGCTGAGCGGCAGCCGGCACGACCCATTTGTCTTGAAGAACTGCTTGACGTCCTCCAGTCCCTCGCGGAGGATGCCCTGCGGGGTGGGCAGGAGGATGGATGGATGGAGGGGAATGAGATGGGAGGATGAGACACAGCCCGGTGCCCCCTGCACCCGCTCCCACCGCCCCAGCACCCACCTGGCGCGCGGACGGGGCGGCATCTCGCACTTGCTGGGCCAGCTTGGCCAGGGTGTTGACAAGAAGACACTGGCGGTCGAACTCCTCTCGCAGCCCCTTCCCGCAGCAGCAGAGCAGCGCGGCCAGCAGGTACTGGTAACGGATGCTGAACTGGGAATCCTTGAGGCCGTCCTTCAGCAGCCTGCTCGGAGCAGCGGCACGTGGGGTCAGGGGAGCCCCCCCAGGGTCCCCCGCTTGATGCTCCCAACCCCTCGTCATACCCACCAGAAGAAGTAGTGGGTGACCTTCAGGTCACAGATGGCTCGCTTCATGAGGAATCGCACCAGAGGGCTGTCCAGGTAGCACTCGTACTTGAGGGCCTGGGAGAGGGGATAGTTTGGGGACACGGCGAGACTGGTATGTGCCTCCATGCCACCTCGTGGTCCTGGCATGCATCCTATGCCACCTCCCATCCTAGTATGCGTCCCATGTCCCCTTCCAGTCCTTGCATGCATCCATAGAATCATAGAATCATAGAATCACTAGGCTGGAAGAGACCCATCAGATCATTGACTCCAACCATTCCTATCAAACACTAAACCATGTCCCTCAGCACCTCGTCCACCCACTGCACATCCTGGTCCTGGCACACATCCCGTGCCACCTCCCGGTCCTACCAAGCATCTCATGCCACATCCTGGTCCCACCACACACCTGGACCAGCTGGGGCAGGTAGTCCAGCAGCTCAGTGTCAGAGATGGAGTCGATCCACTTCACGGCCGTCCTCCTCACCTCCTGGTCTGGGAACCTGTAGATAGGACAAGCATCACAGGGACAGCATCCTTAGCTTCTCCTCAACCTCATCCTCAGCATCTCCCCAACTTCACCCTCAGCATCCTCAGCATCTCCCCAACCTCATCCTCAGTGTCTCCCCAACCTCATCCGCAGCATCTCCCCATCCTCATCCTCAGCATCTCCACAACCTCATCCTCAGCATCTCCCTAACCTCATCCTCAGCATCTCCCCAACCTCATCCTCAGCATCCTCAGCATCTTCCCCACCTCATCCTCAGCATCTCCCCATTCTCATGATCTCCCCAACCTCATCCCCAGCATCTTCCCCACCTCATCCTCAGCATCTCCCCATCCTCATGATCTCCCCAACCTCATCCTCAGCGTCTCCCCAACCATCGCCACCCGGCCCACGCAGTGAGGGCAGCAGTGCCCGAGAAGGCATCCCCGCAGCCCACCGGTGGCTTACGTGGCGTGCAGGAGCCCCAGGGCATCCTGGTGGCTCATGGAGGTCCACTGGCTGAGCAGGGCGTAGATGTCAGGCAGGCAGGCCCACTCCCAGCTGGGCGCACTGGCCAGCAGCATGGGCAGCGCGCCAGGCGCCGCGTGGCAATAGTAGCGCTTCTCCCACAGCCGCTTGCGGTCAGCGTCCATCAGCCTGTAGCAGTGGAAGGACAAGGATATGGATCAGCGGATCACAGAATCATGGAATAGTTTGGGTTGGAAGGGACCTCAAAGCCCATCCAGTCCCACCCCTGCCATGGGCAGGGACACCACCCACTGGATCAGGGGCTCCAAGCCCCATCCAACCTGGCCTTGAACCCCTCCAGGAATGGGGCAGCCACCACTGCTCTGGGCAACCTGGGTCAGGGCCTCCCCGCCCTCATCGTGAAGAATTTCTTCCTAATATCACGTCTAAATCTTCCCCCTTTGCATTTAAAGACATTATCCCTCATCCTATCCCTCCATGCCCTTGTACAAAACAGGGATGAGAACACAGACCAGGGGATGAGGACATGGAGCAGGGGACAGAGCAAGGGAGGGGATGGCATGGATGAGACAGAGCTGGCAGGTTGGGGATGGGGCATCCCTCTGCTCCAACTACGCACGGTGCATGGGACAAACCTCTCCGCGCCCCCCCTGCTGCCTCTCCATGAAAAACCCTCTGCAGCTGCTGACACCCGATCCTCCCATTTATAGCCAGCGCCGGCTTGCCACGCCAGGCTGGTGGGGGGGACACATGGATGGAGAGAGTCTCTCTCCAGAGTGGGGTAGCTGGAGGGGTGGGGAGCAGGACCAACAGGCAGCTCTACCAAGCACCAGCCCCAGGCAGGATCAGACCCTCTGTTCCTCAGGGCTCAGTGCTGGGGCCAGTTCTGTTTAACATCCATGATGCGGATGAGGGGATTGTGTTCAGTTGTGGGCCCCTCACCACAAGAAGTGGAGGAGGCTCTGGAGCGAGTTCAGAGAAGAGCAACGAAGCTGGGGAAGGGGCTGGAGAACAGGCCTGATGAGGAACGGCTGAGAGAGTTGGGGGTCTTTAGCCTGGAGAAGAGGAGGCTGAGAGGAGACCTCATTGCTTTCTCCAACTCCCTGAAAGGAGGTTGTGGAGAGGAGGGAGCTGGGCTCTTCTCCTAAGGGACAGGACGAGAGGGAATGGCCTCAAGCTCCACCAGGGGAGATTTAGGTTGGATATTAGGAAAAAATTTTTCCCAGAAATGGTCATTGGGCATTGGCAGAGGCTGCCCAGGGAGGTGGTTGATTCACCTCCCCTGGAGGGGTTTAAGGGATGAGTGGACAAGGTGCTGAGGGACATGGGTTAGTGATTGATGGGAATGGTTGACTCAATGATCCAATGGGTCTCATCCAACCTGGCAATTCTATGATTCTATTATTCTATGATTCTCTGATTGAATGGACCCTTATTAAGTCCATGGGTGAACCAAGCTGGTAGGAACTGTTGACCTGCTTGAGGGCAGGGAGGCTCTGGATGGGCTGGATCCGTGGCTGTGACCAGTTGTAGGAGCTTCAATAAGACCAAAAACTGGGTCCTGCACTCGGGTCACAACAACCCCGTGCGGCTCCAGGCTTGGAGAACAGCAGCTGGAAAGCTGCCTAGAGAAAAAGGACCTGGGTTCATTTCAGGTCCCTCAGAACAACACGGACATTGAGTGGCTGGAGAGTGTCTGGAGAAGGGAACGGAGCTGATGGTGATGACGTTCTCCCCGGGGTTCCTTACCAGTAGAGTGATTTTTTCTGCATCGCCTCCCGCAGCTTGTGCTGATCCTCCTCCCCCAGGGTGCCGAACTCGTACCTGGGGCTGAACTCGGCGGCTGGAGGGCTGGTGAACTTCACCTCGAAGGCGGAGGTGGGGAAGTCGATCTGGGGCAGAGGCAGAGGGTGAGAGGGGGGCGTGCAGAGGCCTTGGTCTGTGTGTGTGTCCCCTGAGCCCCTGGCCACCAACGATACCAAAAATGCCAGCAAATAAACTCTCTAAAGCTCATTTGGGAGCTTTAGAAAGCAAACAACCCTTATCAGCCTGGGCAGGGATCTCCATCGATCGTGCAGGAGCCCAGAGCTGGGACAGATCTCCCACCTACACGCAGATGGAGAAATAAATTCTCCCAGCAATCTTAGGCACATTCTGTTCCTTTCCTCAGACTCATTTTGATGTTTTATGAACTTCACAGTCAAATCTGCTAATTTGGAGCTTGGGCTCCAGCTCTGTCTGACTTTGCTTTGTGATGGGGAAAGGCTGCAGAGAGAGGGGTTAGAGAAGAGCCCTCTGCTCAGCACAGATGAGACTGAACACAAGATGCTGTCATCTCCAAAAAACAAACAGTGTCTAGAAAAACACTTCTTGAAAAAACCTGCCTGACTTGCAAAGAACACAATTACGTAGGTGAATCCGAGCTCTGCTTTAGCTTCGATCAAAACTATTCTACTTTTTGTAGTAGTAACGACTCCTTGGATCACCAGGACGTACCTGCAGGATGACGCTGTCAGGCTGGTTGAAGTTGGGGGCACTCGATCTGGCTCTGGAGTTGTCCTGAGTTGCCGGCCACAAGCCCAGGAGCTTTCTCCCACAGGTCAGGACCCTGGAGGAGAAGGAGAGGCGAGAGTCTTGGCCCTGGGGGCTGCTCCACTGGGGCAGGAGGGTGGCATCACTGCAGCGACGTTGTCCTCACGCCGAGCGGAGGCGCTGGGGACCCTCCTGTCCCACCCCAAAACCTCTCGCTGTGCCCATCGTGGTGGAACACCCCACGTACTGCCTGAAGTTGAAGAGTGGGGTGGTCACCCAGCCCAGGGCCTCGGGGACTCGCCGCTGCTTGTTGGCATCTGAGGAGCCTCCCGGGGGTGGGACGGGAACAGCGAAGAGCGTGACGCTGAGCAGCGTCTCCCGGGGCAGCCGGTTCACCTGGATGGGGAAGCAGATCCTGCAAGAGAGCAACCAGGTCCCTCAGCATGGGATGGAGGTTCCACAGCAAGGGATGGAGGCCCCTCAGCGTGGGATGGAGGCCCCTTAGTGTGGGATGGAGGTCACACAGCAAGGGATGGAGATCCCTCAGCGTGGGAAGGAAGCCCCTCAGTGTGGGATGGAAGCCCCTTAGTATGGGATGGAGGCCCCACAGCGAGGGATGGAGGCCCCACAGCGTGGACAGACATCCCATGGGGAGCAGCCAGGTTTGAGAAGCACCAGCAGCTCCAGCACCCCGGTCCTCTCCCAGCCCTGGAGAAGCGCTGCCGCTCTGTCCTTGCCAAGGTGACCACGGGGCGTAGGGGCCACCATGAAGGACCCCCCCGTGCACACTGACCTCGTCCCGTGGCCGGGGGGAGCTGCGTGGGACCCCGGGACTCAAGCTCCTCTCCAACGCTCCCGGGGAGCCCCAGGCAGCCGCTACATCACACCCGCGGGTGGGCACGGGCAGGGGATCGCCCCGCAGACGGGACCCACGGCGCTGTGTCCTTGGGGGGCACCGGCTTCTAACCTTCTAAAATTATCCTCTTCCCATCCCCACCTCCCCGGGCGCTGCGAATGCCAGGGATGGCGAGGGCTCGGCTCAGCCTCCCTGCCGGCTCCCGGGGCTATTTTGGGAGCAGATCCCCTTTCCCGGGTGCAAACACGCAGATCCAGGCAGGGCTGGGGCCAGAGCTATTCCCAGGGATGACACAAGAGCTTCCAGCACTCAAAACAGAGGGAGAGGAGAGCCATGGGAGCAGGAGAAGAGGAGGATGGGATGGCAGCAGGCACTTTGTTCACCCCATGGTTAGGAAGAGGTGTTAGTAGAGCAGGGGAGGAGGAAGATGGGATGGTACCAGGCACCCCTGTTCACCCCATGGCTGGGAAATCGGAAGCACTAGAGTAGAGAAGGAGGATGAGATGGCACCAAGAACCCCTGTTCACCCCACGTCTGGGAAATGGAACCAGTAGAGGAAGGGAGGAGGAGGATGAGATGCCACCAGGCACTCCATGTTCACCCCATGGCTGGGAAATCGGAAGCACTAGAGCGGAGGAGGAGGAGGAGATGGCATCAGCCGCTCCTTGTTCACCCCATGTCTGGGGAGAGGAGCCACTAGAGCAGGAGAGAAGGAGAAGGAGGATGGGATGGGCACCAGGCACCCTTGTTCACCCCGTAACTGGGAAATGGAACCACAAGAGATGAGGAGGAGATTGGCACCAGCCACTCCTTGTTCAGCCCATGGCTGGGAAGAGGTGTTACTAGAGCAGGGGAGGAGGAAGATGGGATGACCCCAGGACCCCTTGCTCACCACATGGCTGGGAAACGGAAGCACTAGCGCAAGGAAGGAGGATGAGATGGGAACCAGGAACCCTTGTTCACCCCGTAACTAGGAAATGGAACCACAAGTGATGAGCAGGAGATTGGCACCAGCCACTCCTTGTTCACCCCATGGCTGGGAAATGGAACCACTAGAGCAAGGGAGGAGGAGGATGGGATGGCCCCAGGCACCCCCTGTCCACCCCACGGCCGGGTGCTGCCTTACTGCTGGTCCCATATGATGAGGTGGAAGAGGTATTTGTAGACGTGGGCTTTCCTGGTGAGCAGGGGGCTGCACAGCTCCTTGCCGCCGTGGCTGAGGGAGCAGGAGAGGTAGAAATCTTCGTAGCTGCAAGACGAACAGAGGGACCCATGAGCCGGGGGTATTGGGGTGTGTTTGCCTGAAGGAGGGGAGCCGGCACCTGGGGTTCACTCCGCTCTGGGGCAAAGGGTGGATGCGCAGCTCGGTTTTGCCTTCCCTGGGCTTCGCCGGGGAGGGGGAACGGAGCCTTGCAGCCCCCCCGTCCCCATCCCCATATGCCACCGTGCATACCGTCACACGGGGGGCTGCCGGGGGGGCCCTGCCATGCGGCAGGTGCCGAGCGACAATCCGGGAAGGGCTGCGGGGCACCGAAGGTCAGGGGATGCCGGCATTTCCCAGGCTACCCGCTTTGTTCGGAGCCAGTCACCAAGGGGAATACATTAAGGACAGGACAAAGGCGAGGGGTCCCTGGCGGGGTGGCGGCTGCTGGCGCCGCTGCCTCGCACGCCCTCCCCACGGCAGGACCCCCACCGTCCCCCCGCGTGGGGCTGACAGCGGGGACAGGCGCCGAGGCACCTAACAAAGGAGCACGCCGCCCATGGGGGGCGAGGGCAGCCTGGCCCCGCTGCACCAGGGCCATCTGTCACATCCCCAGGGCGGCAGCGAGGCTGGAACCCTGGGGATTCGCAGGGTTGGGATGGGAGAGCGCGGTCGAGCTCGTCCCACGCGCCTGCACCCAGGCGCTCCGGCTCGGCTGGCTCTGAGCATCCCTTGCTGCCCGTGAGCACCAGGAACCCCCCCATGCCAAGGGGACATGAATTCGACTATCTTTAGGGTCCCTTCCAACCCAAACCATTCACTGATTCTGTGATATTCCTGCTCTTTAGGAGGCTTGGGGTGGGTTAATGCTTATTCCCTTCACTCCTGCTAAGTAATATTGAGTCATGGGATAGTTTGGGTTGGAAGGGACCTTAAAGCCCATCCAGTCCCACCCCTGCCATGGGCAGGGACACCTCCCACTGGATCAGGGGCTCCAAGCCCCATCCAACCTGCCCTTGAACCCCTCCAGGGATGGGGCAGCCACCACTTCTCCTAGAAACCTGGCCCAGGGCCTCCCCACCCTCACAGCAAAATATTTCTTCTTAAGATCTCATCTCAATCTCCCCTCTTGCAGCTGAAAACCATTCCCCTTCATTCCATTCCTGCCCTCCCTGATCCAGAGCCCCTCCCCAGCTTTCCTGCAGCCCCTTTCAGCTGCTCTAAGGTCTTCCCAGAGCCTTCTCTTCTCCAGGCTGAACCACCCCAGCTCTCAGCCTCTCCTCGTATGGGAGATGCTCCAGCCCTCGGATCATTCCCGTGGCCTCCTCTGGACCTTCTCCAACAGATCCAAGTCCTCCCTGTGCTGAGCGCTCCAGAACGGGACGCAGCACAGGGACAGGGACGCTCTCCCCAGCCACCCAGGAGGAGGACACCCCTGAATTTCTCTATTTAACACGTGCGTCAAGCCAGGACGGGCAGGCAACGGCTGAGCGAGTCCGGGCAGCTGCCCTTACCTGGCAGCCCAGGTGATGGGGATGCGGTGGGTGGCGTAGACGGTGAAGGAGAGCGGGCAGGAGAGCAGGCGAGCCTCCTGCGCCACGCCGTGCTCCCGGTTCCCGTGCACGGCCGTCTGGAAGTCGGCGTTGAAGGTGCTGCAGTAGAGCTCAACCAGGTTGAGAATGGCGGCCGTCAGGCTCTCCACGATCCGCTCTGAAGGGGAGGTGGGAGAGGGGTGAGACGGGGTGGTTGTCCCCACCGGGTCCCTCTGGGCTGGGGATGCTGGAGGGACCTCGGATAGACCCCCCCCAGGACAAAGCGGGTAAGAGGGAGAATTCCAAGCTTCCCATTTTGAGTTGGAACAAGAGCCACCAGCTCCAGAAACCCTCTTTTCTTAACCAGAACAGTTTCAAACGCATTTTTTGGCCTTAATAATTGAGAGGGAGGAGTTTGTAGATTAAAAGCACCGAGGACTCGAGCCCAAGAAAGGGAGGAGAAGGAGGAGAACAGAAATACCTCGATTTTCCCTCTTGGCCAGAACATTTGGATCCTGTTGAGGAAACAAAACAAAAAAAGAAACCACAAAAGCACCATCAGCATCAGCCTCGCGCTGTCGGCGGAGAGCAGCTCGCCAGGGCTTTACGTAACCAGCCCCAGCTCCTCGGCTGGCTCCCAGCTATTGAGGAATTCTCCACGTGGTAGAGCCGGAGGCAGGAGGGGAAAGGAGTCTGACGGGAAAATGTGCTGAATCCCCTGTGTCCCGCGCCCCCAGCACCCATCGCTCACCTTCTGGATCTTGGGCTGCATGCGAGAAGGGCAGGGTGGCATCTGGTTGAGGGCTGCTGTGATCTCCTGGGATTCCACGGCAGCCAGGGCGTTGCAGATGGCCATAACCGACTGGATCACCCGTTCTGCCTTCAGTGGGAAATCGCCCTGGAAGGCAGAGAGGGGCTGATGTGGGACCCCCAGGCAGCCAGGGACGCAGGGGCTGCTCCCCACAGCCTGCACATGGGGAGGTGCAGCAGCCTGTGCCTCAGTTTCCCCTATTTTCATGGTTTTTCCCTTTGTCTGATGCATCCTTACAGCCCCATAAGGAAAAAGGGAAGAATTCACAGCAAAGGGGGCCTGCAGGAAAGCTGGGAGTTGCTCCTGTTCAGGGAGGGCAGGGATAGGATGAAAGGGAATGGTTTTCAGCTGCAAGAGGGGAGATTGAGATGAGATCTTAGGAAGAAATGTTTTGCTGTGAGGGTGGGGAGGCCCTGGAACAGGTTTCCCAGAGCAGGGGTGGCTGCCCCATCCCTGGAGGGGTTCAAGGCCAGGTTGGATGGGGCTTGGAGCCCCTGATCCAGTGGGAGGTGTCCCTGCCCATGGTAGGGGTGGAACTGGATGGACTTTAAGATCCTTTCTAACCCAACAATTCTATTGATCCTATGAAATAAGACAACGTGGCCTCAGAAATGCCCCCTCCTCCATCCCTGCGCTCACCTCGGCTACCAGGAAACCATCCACCTCGTTGTGGAACGTGTCGAAGAGGAGACTCAGCGCCTGCCTGGGGGGGGCAAAGAGCAGAGTTCAGCCCTGGCTGGGCAGATGCCCTGAACCGGGGTTGGTGGGGGGGGGACGGTCCTGCTGTGTCCCCAGTACCTGCTGATCGTCTGCTTGATGGGTCTCTCCTGCAGGTGGATGTAGTGGTTGAGGGTGGAGGGGCTCTGGTCATCATTCACCTGGAGATGGAGAGATGCTGTGCCAGAGCTCGATGACACGCGGGCGCTCCTGCAGCAGGGAGGTGCCACCAGCCACCCCACGCTGCCCCCAGCGCCCCGGCACCCACCGTCCTGGCCAGGTCACCGCGCACGCCCTTCCTCTTCATCAGCTGCAGGCGGATATCGATGTCGAATTTCCTGCAGTGCTGGATGTACTCGTGGCTGCCCAGCGCGTGCTTGCTGCGGGGACACAAACAACTCACTGAGCCCGCGGCCCCTCTCCATCCCGTGCCGTCCCCCAAAATTCAAGCTGGGATGCCCCGTCCTGACGCTGCCTGGGGCTCGGATGCAGCCGCCTCGCCTGCAAACGGATGCTCGTGGCACCGGCTCTAGGAAACCTGAAGAATAAGCTATTGTTTTCCCTCCTTCCCGTGCGCCTTCCTAAAAGCTGCACCCGGCCCAGCCGGGAATGGGTGCGGAGGAGCTCCTTGTGCCCAGGCCTGGAGCAGAGCGGGGAGTTGGGGTGCCAGAGAATGTAGGGTTGGGGTGAGCCCAGGGGATTGCAGCCTGATCCCAGCCCCGCTGGAGCAGGACCTGCAGAGCTCCCATCCAGACCCACGATCTTTGCTGGAGGGGAACGAGCTGATAGAGCCCTGCCAGCGCAGCAGAGCCATGGATGTGGGTGCTGGGGGGATGCCTGAGGCTCTAAACAGGATGGAATTGCAGTGGCAGGAGCGGGAGAGGCACCTCAAGGGGCTGAAAGGGATGAGGACACAGTCTGATCAGTGTCCACCAGTGCCCTGTAGTGAGGAAGATGAGGAGAAGGAGTGCAGGGACCCTCCAGGACCAGCATCCTGAGCAGCCCTGCCTGGTCCTGCCTCCCCCAGCAGCTCACAAAAGCAAAGAGGCAGCAAGTGACAAGAGGCTCAGGCTGGTTTGCAGAGCTCAAGGACCCAACCGGCTCCCCACGGAGGGTTTTGGCACTTTCAGCATCACATCAGCTCAGGGAAGACGTGGAAAGAAAAGACTGGTGACAAAGGGGCTTTCTATCCGCGGGGCTTTCTCAAAGGTCCTTTAAGGGCCCTGGGAGATACGGCAGCTCCCACGGAAACTCTTGCCAGGGACGAGCTGTCCCGCTCCGTGCCCTGGATGCTGTTTCCCTGCCAAAAAAGCAGGAGGTTCACCCCTTTGGGAAATGCCCTCTGAGCTGGTTGGATCCATCCTGCAGAGCGTCGCTCCCCGGCAGAGACCCCTAGCAGAGGTTTGTGGGTCAGATGCATGGAAATGCTGCTGCATCCACGGCCGGTTAAGAGCCTGCAGCCCCGCTGCGTGCAAGCACACACTCACACACGCGCACACACATGTGCACGGGGCCGCTCGGCAGCAGGAGGGCTCAGCACCCACGGGAATCACCCTTCCTGGGTGGCCAGGAGCGGCGGCTGGGCTCCGTTTGCACTCCAGGCGGGTACTGCGCCGGCTTTTTCCCAGGCCAGGCAATTCCCAGCTGCCCCTTTAGGGCCTAAACCGGCAGCTGGCGGAGGCCGTGGCAAAGCTCCCGCAGCTTTCCCGGGGCAGAGCCAGGCACAGGGCAGCTCTCCAGCAGCGGGAGCTGGCTGCCTGCACCGAGCCGCTGGGAAGGATGCCGTGTGCCTGCGCACGCGTGGCTGCCGCGGCTTCCTCTGCAGAGAGCTCCGTCAGAGCCCTGTCCCCTAGGGAAACGCAGCTTTTTTTTCCTCCAGGAAAGGCAGGAAGGATCCGTGCAGGTCTCAGTCCCCACCACCCAGCCCTGGCTCTGCAGCGGAGGGAGCTCACGGCACCCCTGACGCTCCCCGTGCCCTCCCAACACGTCCCTTTTCCACCTCCTCCTGTTTAAACAGCTGGGAGAAGCCAGACCCTGCGACCCTGCTCAGTGACACGATTGTTATTAATACTTCTCCAAAGAGGGTTTTTTTGGCAGCTCCCTGGTTTTCAAGCCTCCCTTCCAGGCACGTGGGGGTCAGCGTGACGGATACGGCGCCACCGGGAAGGATGCTCCCAACATGCTGCTTTTGGCAAGAGCGTCTCGGGAGGCAGGAAAGAAAGAGGAGAGGCTCCTGCTGTGGGCGCCGGGATCAGCCCTGTAAGCTTGAGCGCACGAGCTCTGGGATGCCCGGGTTGCGTTGTGGTCCTCCCCGCCTTCCCCCACACTCACTTCTGCAGGAACTCCTCCAAGCCGCAGATCTTGAGCACAAAGTCCTCGACGTTGATGGTGTGCAGCTCGTCGTGCGTGTAGCACAGCGCCTGGTAGATGAGCAGGTCCACGGTGGAGGAGCCTGCGGGGAGAGGGAGCGGCGGCGGCGTGAGCCCCGTGGATGGTGGGATCCATCGGATCACGCCCAAACCTTCACCTGGGGATTGCTGGGATCTGTCCTTAGAATTATGGAATGATTTGGGTTGGAAGGGACCTCACAGCTCATCCAGTTCCACCTCTGCCAAGGGCAGGGACACCTCTAACTGGATCAGGGGCTCTAAGCCCCATCCAACGTGGCCTTGAACACCTCCAGGGATGGGGCAGCCACCACTGCTCTGGGCAACCTGACCTCCCCATCCTCATCATGAAGAATTTCTTCCTCGTGTCTAATCTAAATCTTCCCCCCTCCGATTTAAATCCATTTCTTAACATCACCCTGGGTCTCTCAAAACTGCTGCAAGCGAGGACACGGGACACTTACAGTCGCAGGTGAAGGTGAGGGGCTCCCGCAGGCTGTCACACACCACTGTCACCTTCAGGCTGACGCCGTGGCCCAGCTGCTCGGGGCTGAGGTTGACGGCGCTCCACACCAAACCGGTGAGGGAATAATCCTTGGTGCTGTAGCCAGACCGCAGCCTGGGGAGGCAGCGACAGGTCAGAGATGCTGCTCTGCTTGGGGTTGTGTCCCACCCCTCAAAATGCCTATTTCAGGGCATTTTGCAGCAGGGTCATAGAATCACCAGGTTGGAAAAGACCCACTGGATCATCGAGTCCAACCATTCCCATCAGTTACTAAACCACGTCCCTCAGCGCCTTATCCACCCATCCCTTAAACCCCTACAGGGAAGGGGACTCAACCCCCTCCCTGGGATGCTCCAGTCCCAGCTGGGTACTCACACATCCAGCATGTGGCAGAAAGCAGCCACCTCCTCATCCCGCTCCTCAGAGACTTCGAAGAGTTCGTAGCCATTGGCAAAGGAGTGCGGCCGGGGGGCAACCTGTGGGACAGAGCACGAGCTGCAGCATCCCCAGGGGCTCCAGCTTTCCACTCACCCAGGGTCATAGATTCATAGAATCACCAGCTTGGAAAAGACCCACCGGATCATCGAGTCCAACCATTCCCATCAATCACTAACCCATGTCCCTCAGCACCTCGTCCACCCGTCCCTTAAACCCCTCCAGGGAAGGTGACCCAACCCTCTCCCTGGGCAGCTTCCCCCAAGCCCCCTACCCACAAAACTGGCCGTTTCCAGTCTACTTCCAACAGCCCCACCAAGGACATTCCCCAAGGATGGGCAGAGACCAACCCAAGGATGCTGGAGGATCCAAGGATGGGCAGGGACTGTCCCCAGGCCACCGGGGTGCTGCAGCACATCCCTGCCTGTGCCCGACACCACACACACACACGGCTCTCCCCTCGTGCACAGGCGGCATCGCCGTGCCAGGCTCCCCCCCGCGCATGGGGGTCCCCGGCCTCCATCGCTCTTTCCCAGCGAACAATGGCCCCACTGTCAGAGCAATTAACCCAGCCAACAGCTAACGGGAGGCAGAGAAAGGCTTGAGAACACAGCAGCCGCTAAAGACAATTTTAATGCTCTTTTATAATTAGTTTCTGGCACTAAGAAAGCGGAGAGTGACTTACGTAGCCCCCGCCAGCCATCCCCAGCTGCTTCCCTCACTCCCCAGGGAGGGGGGACCCTGCGAGGAAGGCGACTTCTCTGGTTATTTATCTCCTTCTCTTGCTAGAGCTGCACCAGAGCTTGAGCTCTGCCCCTGCAACGGGCTCCCTGACAGCACCCCACAAGAGCTGGCAGCAGTGCCAGCAGCCCCCCGACACCCCTGTGTCCCACTCACTGCTCGACAGAGGGAAGAAGGGAGCTGGGATAGGAAAGGACGTTGCGAGCTGAACAGGAAAGTGATCTCCCGGCTCTCGGGAGGAGACTCCCGACTCTTTCCGGAGGATCTTATGACATTTCGTGAGCTGGCGGGATACGAGCCGGCTTCAAACCACCTGCGTGGTGGCCACTGGAGGCTTGGGCTGGCATCGGCAGCTCCAGGGCGCTCATGTGCGGCACCAGCTGCGGTGCCGGGCACTGCCCGTGCGCTCCTGCGGGCACCAGGCTTTGGCTGCAGCATCTGGGCAGCATCTGGGGTCCAGCAGTGTCCGAGCATGAGGGTGTGGAGAGGAGGCAGCGCTTGGATGGCAGCACACGGAGCAGCCCACAGGACACAGAGCATCCCGCATAGAGCATCCCGCAGCGCACAGAGCAGCCTGCAGCACATGGAGCATCCCACATAGAGCATCCCGCACAGAGCATCCCATAGTGCATGGAGCATCCCACATAGAGCATTCCACAGCATACGGATCATCCCGCATAGAGC